>CABHPR010138375.1:0-11307 GCA_902168415.1 Peromyscus melanophrys
TCAGAGCGAAGGAACCAACAGCCAGCAGAGAGAATTCAACAATGGTCCGAAGTGTCAGTTACCAGCTTACATGTGACTGAGAAAATAGCACCAGGATTCATTCAGAACTGTCAATCTAAATTTAAAAATCAGAAAGATGGGACTGGATGTAGTTCAGGTGGTAGTTCATGTCCAGCATGCCAGAAGCCCTGGGTACCCAGACCTGTCATCTAGACACAGTGGGTAGAAGAAAGTTCAGAAGTTCAAGGTCAATCCCTGCTACATACAGGGTTCAAGGCCAGGGTGGGCTACATGAATCCTGGGGAGAATGGAATAAGCCAACAAACATGTCTCTGTCTATTCTTCTTTTTAGAATGGGAAATGGAGGCAGTGAGATGACTCATTCGAAGGACACTTGCACCAAGCCTGGTGAGCTGAGTTCTATCCTGGAACCCACAAGGTAGAAAGAGGAATTGACTCTCCAAAGCTATCTTTCGACCTTCCTGGGAGACCATGACATGTGGGTGTGTGCATGCACACACACACACACACACACACACACACACACACACACACACACACATACACACACACACACTACAGAAATGTAAAATAAATTAAAATTTTTAACTGCAAAATGTAGTGTGTTCTATGTATGGTTCCCCCCTGACTATCACTTCATCTATTCCAGTGGTCACCAGCCTGAGGCTGGAGGGACAATGGAGGACAAGGATAGCTATGGATGTGGCCTAACACAAAATTAGAATTTTAAATCAACACGGGAGGTGGTTTACAATTTTGTTTTTAATTTGCAGGCAGAGTTGTTGAAGGTGGCAACATTGCTTTGAAATGTCAAAGGGTTACAGCCCTGATTGTAGACTGTCCTCATCCACAAACTGGCATTGGCACAGGCCTGGCTGACTCTGTATGTAGCCTCTGGATCTCAGACCTCAGGAAAGAATGAGCATCAGATGCTCAAATTTAGAGGCAGTGAAGTGGAGAAAGGGGCAGCCAGGGTGCTGGGCATCGCCTTAGACTGTGTCTCAAGCGGGGTGCGGTCAGATGTTTTCCAAAGGCCTGTTGATGAAGTCTAACTACTTCCAGTCGTGTCCTTTTACAAAGTGCCGCGATGAAGAGCCTTGTGTTTGGTGTTTGGGGTATTCCACTGTCTTCTCTGCTCAGGGAAAGAGGTGTGTGTGGAGTGTGTATGGTGCCCGAGTAGGCCCAAGCTTCATTTCTGCCACTTGCATCTCATTCAATCATAAGGGATAGGTGGGGAAGAGATTGAGGAACCCACAGCGAGCAGCCCTAGGGGCTCAGGGTGATAGAGGAGCGGACAGCTAGGAGCCCCAAAATGGGGAAGACCTGTCTGTCAAAAGAGGTATGGAAGGTGTAGATGTGTTTCTTAGTGATGGCATCATAGAAGGTGACTTCTCCACGGTCATAATCCACGAAGACACCCACTTTCTTAACATGGATGCAGAGATTCTCCAGGGCTTTGCGGTTGGTGACCGGCTGACATCCAGAGGACGAGATTCGTAGTGCCCACAAGCAGCTCCGGGCACTGGAGTTCCGACTCTGGGACCTCAGAGCCAACTCGTTGGCCACGCCCACCACGACAGCCTCACCTGATGGCCCCTGGATTTCCACCTCCCACACCCTACAGCCTGAGGAGAGGCCTGGGAAACCCCTTGCACAGTAAAAAGGGTGGAATGGTCGAGGTTTTGCCTGCTTATTCGAAGTGCCTCCCACGAGGTATAAAGTCGCTTTCTTTAGATCCTGAGAAAAGGTGAGGCTTGGGTCAGCTGAGGCTGCGTCCAGGGTCGTAGGGACTGTGGGAAGATAAAGAAGAGTAAAGAGGGATAGCTTCAGGTCAAGCCCTCCAGTACCCTGCTTTTGGGCTTCTCATGATGCAGGTAGAGGGAGAATTTCTCCATGTCCTCAGAGAAGTCCTGACTCTACCTGTTTGTTTTGGTTTTCTGAGATGGGGTCTCATGTAACCCAAGCAGGGCTGGAACTCACTGTGTAGCTAGGAAATGATCTAGAACTTCTCATCCTTCAGGCTGCACCTCCCTAGTGCTCGAATTATAGATATGGGTCACCATGCCCATGCTCTCTACATCACCTCTCCCCAGTACCTCTCCCTACTCTCTATCCCCAGGCCTCAACCTTAACCCCTAATTTTATGAGGTTATGTTCTGTGGGTGCAGAGGAAAGTTCCCCCAGTCCACATGGTGGTGGAATCATTTCAGAAAGTGGCCTTGACCCAAGGTCATAACACCCTGGACAATCTGGATCTTATAACAATGAGGCCATGTCTTTGCTGGGGATTATGCTCATTGTTAATAAAAAAATAAAAACCGATGGACTGATAGCAGGGCAAGAAGAGACTGGACAAGACAGCCTGACATAGAGAGAATGATGTGAGGAGGAAGGGCAGAGTCAGGAGAGACATGGGAGCTGCTAACTAGCTGCCCAGAAAGCAAGACATGCTAGGAGACAGGTAAAGCCATGAACCATGTGGCAATACCCAGATTAATAGAAATGGGTTAATTTAAGTTTGAAGAGCTGGTTAGTAAGAAGCCTGAGCTATTGGCTGAGCATTTTTAATTAATATAAACCTCTGTGTGGTAATTTGGGAAGTGGCCACCCAATATTTGGGAGCAGGCAGATGGAACAGGAAATGTCCATTTGCATATGGTGCCCAACATGGGGTGTACATCCACACAAAGCCTAAAAAAGCTTAAAGGGGGAGGGGTGTTCTATACACACAGAAATGGAGCCAAGAACAGCCTCCTAGTTTGTGTTTCTCATGTGGGCCGCAGTACACAGATACATTCCCTGGCCGCAGTGTGCAGTCTTGAATGAGTGGCATGGGGAGTTCTGCAGTCTCTCAAACAGGACACAGTACAGAGAGGCTTCTCCCAGCTGCTGCCTGCAGGCTTGAGAGCTCTACCAACACGATACATGGTAGGTTTAGGGTTTTTGCTCATGCAGACAGAAAGGGTTAGAGACAGTAAGGACAGATTTAGACCAACAAAAAGAAAAGCCTCTAAATGGATCACAGTGTATTTAAAAATATACATAGGGTTGGGAGAGAGAAGAAAAAGAATTATACAGTCATATATTTAAAAAAACAGTTTAAAAATAAAGTCCTTAAAGAAGTAATAGAATAATAAAAAAATAAGCCAAGTAAAAATGGAAAATACACTGAGAGTCTGAATACTGTATGTTATTGCATTATCTTTGGATTTTTTGGCTGTTAAAAGACTGATTTATGAGAACTGATAGATTAAACCAACCTATATATTTTAAAAATATCTTGACTTCAAATTAAATTTTGAAGGTGTGTTACTTTGAGGAAGAGGTTATGTTTTTATTTCCATAGGAAATGAGAGGCTATAGATTCATTCTGGGTTAAAGAAAATCATGCTTGATTGAGGAAGACCCTTGAAATATTGACTACAGACATGGGAAAATAAACCTAAAGAAATAACAAGATGCCTGCTAAGATTCGCACAATAGTATGTTTTACCTGTTCAAACACATAATAAAAAAATCAGCATTGGTTGACTTGTGCACAATGCATTGCCTACACTTATATTAATACAGATATGTATGTTAACTTTAAAATTTTATGTCTTTTCAGAGCAAGGGGAACAGACACCAATAAAAATGGCCCAGATGATCCAATATCCAAAACAGCTTCAAGGCTGCTGACTGAGATGATCCAGCCTCACAGAATACTCCAGCCAAGACTTAACAATTATTCTGATTTTCCCCCATCATTTCTATATCATACCCTCCTTTCTTCTTTTAGGAAGAGATTTCTGAATTTGATTTTTTTGTTTAGTCCTTTTTTTTTCTATGACCAATAACAATTTGTAACCAACCCCCCCCAAATGAAAACAAACATTTAAAACCAATATTTTGGAAATGTAGGTGTAGTTTTTTAAACTACTTCCTGCTGATTGGGGCTGCCAGTTATTTGGGAGCAGGCAGATGGGACAGGAGATATCTGTTTATACGTCTTCTCCATTTTCCCATTTCCTGGTTCTCATATGGCAAACAATTGAGGCTATTATGAGAGGTCAAGGTTCAGCCTGATTTTCTAAAACTGGAACCAGGAGGAGACTCAGGTGTCCCCAAGCCTGACACTTGATTTCAATCCAGAAACATACAGGGTGAAAGACTGACTCCCCCAAGTTGTCCTTTGACCTCCACACATAGGCACAGAGAGAGAGAGAGAGAGAGAGAGAGAGAGAGAGAGAGAGAGAGAGATTAGAATGGAATCCCTCAAACACAGAAGAACAGGAAGAAGTGGATATTCAGAGCCCCTTGCTCTGCCCCCATCCTTGTATTATGGCTCAGACATTGAATGGCAGTTTATCAAAGCTATGAGAGTCTTCATCTGTCCTATTCAAAGGCTCGAGCAGCAGTGATCCTGGCTCTGCTAAGGTTTAGAAAGGGGCCTCACTCTAGCTCTTCATTTGTTGCTCCATCTAAGCCTTTGCTACAATGCTAGTTCTCCTTGGTTGGTGTGGGGGTTGGGGACTGCTGGTGGATGTGGGAGTGTGTATTAGAGTGAGTGGTCGGGGTCACTGGAGTAGGCTAGGGTCATGACCCAAGCAGGCTTTACCCATCTCTGATTCCCAGGCCTGGGAGACAGGGGGATGGGGACGATGACCCCAGAGGAAGACAGTGGTAGGAACTTCTATGATCTACCAGGGGACATCAAAGTCAAAGCAATTAGAAGACCAGGACTGGGTGGGAATAACCACCATCCGGGCTTGTCTTCTGTTTTGTTGGAGGTGCTCATTGCCAGACACGGTGGTGCATACTTCTAATTCCATCACTTGGGAAGCTGAGGCAGGAGAACTACCATGAGTTTAAAGATAGTCTGGCCTACATGAGATTCTGTCTCAAAAACAAAACAAAACCCAAAAAACAAAACAAACAAACAAAAAAAAGGCAGTGGAGATAGCTTGGCTGTGCAAGCATGAGGACCTGAGTTGCCATCCCCAGCACCTAGGGAAAAAAGCTGGCTGTGGCCACAGCACACCTGTAACCCGAGTGCTGAGAAGTCAGAGGTGGTTGGATGGGCGTAAACCTCAGTAGCAAGACAGTCCAAGCTCTCTAGTGGGCTTGAGGTTCAGTGAGAGATCTTGTCCATGAAACTAAGGAAGAGTGTGAAGGAAGAAGGTGCTCAAGTCCAGCTTCCATGGCACGTACACGTACACGTACACACACACACACACACACACACACACACACACACACACACACACCAGTCAGAGGGAGAGAAAAAGAAAGAATAAATGACTTGTGAGATGGCTTGGCAGATGTAGATGCTGGCTGCCCAAGCCCAGAACTCATAAAAAACTCATGTAAGGAGAGAACAGTCTTCACAAAATAGTCCTCTGACCTCCACTCTGTGGCCCTCAGCTCTACTGTGCATCAGTATGCACACACAATAATAACCAAGAAAAAAATTTTAAGGGAAAAAGGGAGGGAGGGAGAAGGAAAGGGAGCCGCTCACAGCTCTCTTCAGTAAGGAATCTGCTGACTCTGTCACCTAGAGGTTGTCAGTATGCACAGAGCCCAGACTCACAACCAGCTCCTCCTCCAGGAACATAGAGTAAGGGGCCCAGCTTTGCTCCGGAGCAACACTGAAGGTGTTGTTGCCCCACAAAGCAGGCCTCAAAGTGGAAGGGGATAGAGTAGGTCTAGGCATTAGATGGCTCTAGTTTTATCAATCCATTGCCATTTGAGGGACAGGAAAGGAGAAAAGAGAGGTCAGTAGGGTGACAGGCACTGCTGAGCTCCAGATGCAGCAGTAGGGTCATAGACCAAGCAGACCTACACATTTGGGGTCCCCCGTCAGGGGCTAGGCCTTCCCCAGGGAAGGTGCAGTTTGGGAAGCAGAAGAGGTAGATGCCTGCCCCTCACTCTGTGTCTACCCATCTCTGGCATCTGAAGTCTACGCAATTCCATAGCCCTTTCTGTGGTCCCTGCTGTGGTGAGTCTTACTCGTCTTTGCGATCTCTCTTTGTTCCTGTGTCTCTCAGGGGAGCTGAGAGCAACTACTCATGCAGGATGTTCTGCAAGTTAGGTAGCTCTTTCCTGGGGCCTGGTCTCTAACTTTCTTCTGCTGTATCAGAGCTGTGAGTGGACAGAACGTGTTTTGACCTGCAGATCTGGAGGTCCCTTGTTTCCCTACAGGAAGACCAGTGCCAGGCAGGAGAGTCCTACCTGAGGTGGGCAAATCTGAATAACTCTTCTGTAACAGGTGCCCTAGGAATCGGAGAGAGAAAACAAAATTTTAGGTTGATAACGAGAGGTTATAGACTGAAAGTCATATTGGCAATGGGCCGCTGAACCTGGCTTTTATCCTGACTGCCCTCATAGCTGAACCACGTCAGATGACATCATTACAGGCTGTTGTCTCAGTGGGTCTCCACGCCTCAGCTTTGTTGAGCTGGCTGGGCCCAGCAGGTCAGCTCCAGCTACAGACTGAGCTGCCTCCACCTGAGCCTTGTGCAGCAAAGAAGTAAATTTATAAATTTCCATTCGTTTTTGAACATTTTTAATTAGTGGGAGTGTCACTTTGATTACCTAAATGTAAAATAACAGAACACTTCTATAAGCTTGTTCTTCATTGGTGTTCGCACACACTGGCCCTTCCTCCCTCAATCTCCCATTAAAGAGAGAACCCTCCCCTTTGTATTCCTCACTTTCCCCAAACAGCAGTATCAGCAGCATACTTACATCTCTTCATTTCCTTTATATCCAGGCTTTGGAGGAATGCACTTTTATCTGTCTTCCCCTCAGTCTTCAGGTTGTCTGTGAGGAGAGAGTGAGGGAGATGGAGGGTCCACAGAGGTTAAACAGGCAACCAGGACCACACAGTGAGCACTGATTGAAGATGCAGGGAGATGTGGTACTGGGATTTCTCATAGTCTCAGTGGACCAAGAAGGCAGCAAACGGGAAGCACCGACCTAGGGTCTCTCTGCAGTGGCTCTCCAGTACAGCTCAGTCCAGAGCCATAAACAGGAGCCACTGAATTTTGAATTTTTAGATGACATTTTGAAAACATGAACGACCAGGGCGTGCTGACACTCGGAAGCTGAGACAGTAGGATGACAACTTTTAGACTAGTATGTAGGAAGTTCCAGAGTCTGGGGTATTTACATAGTGTCTCAAAAGAAAAGGAAAATGGGGGCTGGAGGAGGGCTCAGTGGTTAAAAACACCAGTGGACCCAGTTCAGTTCCCGGCATCCACTGAAACTCCAGTCCCAGGGGATCTGACGCCCTCTTCTGACCTCCATGGTCAGGCATACACATGATACATGCACACAAAACACCCACACAAATAAAATAAATAAAACTTTTTAAAAAGAAATGAATTTAAATGATATATTTTCTTTAGCTCAGAATGTTAAAAATATTGTCATTTCAGCATGTAGAATAAAGGCTTAGTGCTACCTGGGCACAGTGCTGGATGCTGGAGTCCCAGCTACTCAGAAGGCCCAAGTGGGAAGATCATTGAACTCTTCCATAAGAGACTACCCTGGGCAACACAGTGAGATTTTGTCTCAAAAATTTTATTGCTATATTTCTGTTTGTCTTTGTTTTCATTGCTGTATTTTATGTAGTATTCTAATATTAAGTCTTTCAGAGTCAATGTGTATTCTTTACCTACACTATGTGTAAATGCTGTATTCTGGTGCCCAGGGGTACATGTGACCAGCAGCAACCAAATTGGGAACGTACTTCTAGCCCATGTTCACTACCCAGTGAACAAGGAAAAATTCTGAGATAAGAAGTGCTTTGGCTCTGGGGATGTACCTCAGATTGCAGAGTGCTTGTCAAGCACACACAAAGTCCCCAGTTCCATCCTCAGCATTAAACCTGTTACAACATAGCATGAGAAATTTCTGGATAAGGATGCTTTGAAAGTACTCAGCATTCAGCCTGGCTTCTGACAGGCTCAGGGGCTGGCACCAGTCAGTTCAGGCAATGTCTGGGGTGATGGAAAGTATCCTGAGGCAGGTAAGCACAGGAGGTGACAGCCACACCTCACCTTTTAATTCCTTCAGGCTTTCTGTGATGGACGCATGTCTTTCTTTTGCTTGACTGATTTTTTTCTCCAGGTCCGGAGGTAGTGGGGTTGGTTTGAGAAACTGAAATTCCTTACTCCTGTGAAGATATGTTGGTCTGAGTGGTAAGTTCAGGGGATAGAGTGTGGGCAGGAAGGGTCTGTGAGATGGTTCCTGGGGTGGAGGCAGAGTGAGAAATACAGTCTAGAGCCAGGGAGCTGAGCGTCCGGGGGCGGCCAAGATGGGAATATGGGACTGACACTCAGACCTGAGAAAATATGGAAGATGGGAGATGGATGCAGAGAAGAGAGAAGGGAAAGGGGGTAGGGAGGTAGAGTAGGAAACCCAGGATTCACCCACTTGATCAAGACGAATTGCATGGGGAGCTGGGAAAGAAAAGACTGCTGTAAAGCTGGGTACTGGTGGAAACACAGGCTTGGTCTTCCCCACCAGCAGCCTAAACAGTTCATAGCCAAGTTATTGGGGGATGCAAACATATTTGGATATCTGTTGAATGTCGTATGTGTGAGCGAACAGAAAGCACAGTGCAGTTGGGATGCCCATCATACCTGCTCAAGGTGTCTTTGATGCCCTGGAAGAGAAAGAGAGAACAACGTCAGAGCTTGCCTGAGTCACAGGCGTCAAGAACGGGTTCAGACTCTCTCTCTCTCTCTCTCTCTCTCTCTCTCTCTCTCTCTCTCTCTCTCTGTGTGTGTGTGTGTGTATGTGTTTCTGTCTCTCTCTCTCCATCCGTTCTGAACTGCTACCCCCAAAACTCCTGATGGAGTTGGGACAGTGTTTAAACCTCAGGAGGAACAGAGTGAGGAGAGAAGAAAGAGTGACATTTGGGAGACGGATGTTGCCTCTGATATGGAACCAGGGAGCTCAACTTGGCAGTGGTCGGGACAGAGGTACAGTGACTCTCCATGGTGACTTTTTAAAAACAAACAAAACAAACAAACAAACCCCAGAAGCCAGGCGTGTTGGTCCCAGCACTTGGGTGTGCTATTATCCCCCCTCTCGGTTTTTTGTTTTTTTGTTTTTGTTTTTGTTTTTCCTGGAACCGTTTTGTATACCTTGGGCTGTCTCGAATTCTCTGTGTAGCCAAGACCAGTCTCGATCTACTGCTTCTTCTGTATCTGACCCCTGAATGCCAAGATGACGGACAGGACTGCACTATCACATCGGTCCCCCCAACATTAATTTTTACTATTTTAAATCTAAATTTAAAAACTAAAGCATTGTAAATACTCTTTCAGTTAAATACAACTTTATTGATTTAGTAAGACTAACTACATTTTACCTCAATAACTGATGATTTAGCATCTACATTGAGATGTGTAAAAATAAACTAGAGTTCAAAGAGCAAGAACTAAACAAACACTGGAGAATGTGAATAGCTCATAAATATGTTTAAAGAGGCTGAAATGACTACATTTGGAATACTGGATTAAATAAAATGTTTAAAGTGTTTTTATTAAAATTACTTTTATCTGATTTTTTTTTCCTACTTGGCCTGGAATTCCATATGTAGACCAGGCTGACCTTGAACTCACAGATAACTGCCTATCTCTGCCACCCAAGTGCTGGGATTAAAGGTGTACCACTATATCTGATTCTTTTTTCCCTTTTTAATGTACCTACTAGAAATATAGCTTGAAATATATTTCTTTTTATTGTGTTTTTTTAAGATTTATTAGTTTTTAAGAATAATATTTAAAAATCTTTTATTATTTTTAACTTTTATTACTTATGTGGTTTTTTATGTATGAGTGCTCTGTCTGCATGTATGCCTGCATGCCAGAGGAGGGCATCAGATCCCATTACAGATAGTTGTGAGCTGCCATGCACTTGCTGGGAATTGAACTCAGGAACTCTGGAAGAGCAATCTCTCTAGTCCTATTTTATTATTTTTTTAATTGTGTATATATGTGTGTCTGTGTGTGGGTATGCACATGTGAATGCAGGTATCCTACAAGGCCAGATCTACCAGATCTGCTAGAGCTGGAGTTACAGGAGGAGGCCAGAGGAAGACTTGTGGGAATTGGCCCTGCTCTTCTACCATGGGTCTTGGGTATTAGTAGCAAGTGCCTTTCCACAGTGAATCTGAGATGTACTTCTAAGTAACACATGTGTCCTACATTACAGTTCTAAACTGTGAGCTGGGTGTCGTGGCCCATGTCTAAATCTCAGCACATGAAAGGATGAGGTAGAAAGACCAGAAGTTCAATGTAACCCTTGTCTCCACAACACACTCCAGGCTGCCTGGGCTGCATGAGATCCCGTCTCAAAGAACAACAATAAAAAGCTCTAAATTTTCTGTGGCTCTCTTTTTCTTTTCCTTCCTTCTTTTCTTCTTGGCATGCACACATGCATGATCGTGTATGTGTGTGTGTCCAGGCTGGCCTTGAACTCTAGTGATCTATGGAATCCTCCTACCTCTGGAATACTAGAATTACAGGGGCTTTGGTTAGGACAGTGGTTTTCAACCTTCCTAATGCTGCTGACCTTTAATACAGTTCCTTATGTTGTGGTGACCCCCAACCATAAAATTATTTTCATTGCTATATCATAACTATAAATTTGCTACTCTTATGAATTGGAATGTAAATATCTGATATTTTCGATGGTCTTAGGTGGCCCCTGTGAAAGGGTCTGTGGACCCCCAGAGGGATCAAGACCCATAGGTTGAGAACTGCTGGGTTAGGTGAAAAACAGCAGCAGTTGGTGGATTAGTTCAGAAAGGCGATAAAAAGTAATAAAAGAAAAAAAACATACTTCATACATGAAGCTTATTAGGAGAAAGAGTGTGGTGAGCACTGGCCTTGGGGTGGAAGGGCATTAGAGAGGAATAGTACCTTATGTCAGAGACAACATGAATGGAGCTTGTGGGGAACGACAGGCTTCCATTTAAAACCTGCAGAGGGGGCTTATCAAAAGTGATAGCTTAAAGTGAGAAAGATAAGGGCCAGGGCCGTGGATCTGATGATGGGATTGATAGGGGTCTCAGAGAAATTCCCAAAGAAAGGAAAGTATCTGACTTTCATGTCCTTTCAGGTAGGGTTTCTCACAATTTAGTTTTAGAAGAAAAGGGCATGGAGGAGCCCGATATTAGGAGCTGTTAGGCCACAGTATAATACAGATTCTTAAGTCTCTTTCAGAGAAAGAAAGAGAGAGAGAGAGAGAGAGAGAGAGAGAGAGAGAGAGAGAGAGAGAGAGAGAGAGAGA
>CABHPR010138375.1:17358-31200 GCA_902168415.1 Peromyscus melanophrys
AGAGAGAGAGAGAGAGAGAGAGAGAGAGAGAGAGATTGATTTTTAAATAGACACTTTTTTTCAGTTCCAAACAAAATAGTAACCTGTTGAATTAAAGCAGCAGTTCTCAACCTTCCTAATGCTATACCCCTTTAACACAGCTCCTCATGCTGTGGTGACCCCCAACCATAATATTATTTCTGTTGCCACTTTGGAAGTGTAATTTTATGGGGGAGCATTGTCTCAGTTCCTAAGATCGTCATAAATATGTGTTTTCCAATGGTCATGACCCACAGGTTGAGAACAGCTGAATTAAAGAGTTTAATTTTAAATGAAGAACACATACCTAGATTTTTAAAGGATTGATTGAAAGAGGAGCTTCTTAAGCACATGGGAACCTTTGAATTCTTCTTGTTGACTTATGATAAAATATTGGCACTGCCAAAGAAAATCTCACAATACACCTTTGTAAAAGGGGCTTTAACTATACACAGGCCAGTGGCCTTCAGTACTTGATAGAGAATTTAAGGTGAGTCACTGCCCAAGAAAAGTTAAAATGCTCTGAAATTTCATGTTAAAAAAAACTCTGAGCAGGTCTGTAGAGAAACCGTCCTCTGCAAGGGCAGTATGCACTCTTAAGCACAAACTCTGAGCAGGTCTGTAGAGAAACCGTCCTCTGCAAGGGCAGTATGCACTCTTACGCACTGAACCATTTCCCAGCCCTGTTTTTATTTTATGAGACAGCATAAAGTAGTTTAGGACGACCTCCTCATCCTCCTGCCTCTACTTCTCAAGGGCTGGGATTACGGGCATGTCTGTCTTGGTGCCATCTCTCCAGTTCAAAATATTTTCTTATACTTTATAATTTTCTATAAATTTTTCTTATAATTTTTTATGTCAGAATAACCTCCACTGAATTTATGTAAGAAATGTAAGAAGTAATTGTGGCCCGTGATACACACAGTCTTACACATTGCCCTGTACACTCCCGAAGAAGAGCCTTTTTGAGTAGACACCGATGAGACCGGAAGGATTTATTTATCCACAAATTTATGTTGTCTGATATCCTTACAGGTCCTCTGACTTTGCACTTTAGTCTCTGGTGTCAGGTGAGTTATCAGCAGGCAGAGGTATTCCGGGAAAGCCACTTCTCCACGGAGTCAGCTGGCAATAACTGGAGCATACATGCACCAGGGACTTTAGTAAATGCAAGCCACACAAGCCCTCTTCAATTGCCCTTAGCCTGAACCCCAAATGTCAATCCTTACAAGAGAAAGCTTGGCAAAGGAGGGTTGGAGTGAATCAGCAAGGTTAGAATATATTTTGCAAATTCTACAAAAATCAGATGACCATGTGAACACCATCCAGGGCCTTGGGAAACACCAGTGCAAAAGCGAAGAGGTCGGCTGTGGATGCCACACACGACTGCGGTTGGCATCGGCCCTTGCAGGGCTCCCACTTCAGGCTGACTCCACTCTCAACCTTACCTCCCTCCTTCTCTGCACTTGCCAACTCCTTTCGACCCTTCTAGCTCACGCTTTGCTCTATTTCAAGGAAGTGTACAATAGCACAGCCTCATGCTTTTGTTGACATAGGTGTGTCCAACAAATGAGACTGTCACACCCATCCCACACTCAGTAACTACAGCCCAGATGTCCACACTCCTGGTGTGCTTCCCGGAAGTCCCCTAAGACTTAAATAAGAATTGTTTACCTGGTGAATGACTAATTGCCTTAATACGTTTTGGGTTGATTGGGCTTTTGTTTGTTTTTGTTACGTGATAACACTTAAACATCTATTCTCAGCCAGTTTGAAGAGACTGTGGTCACCACAGTGATGCACCGCAGCTTCCTGATTGTCTCCCAAATGATGGGATCACAGGCATGAGCTACCATGCCCTGATTCATTTTGGTTTATTATTATTGCTTTGTTATTTTTGGAGATTGTCCTCTGTAGCCCAGGCTGGCCTCCAACTCACTATATAACCAAGAATGGCCTTGACCTTCTGCTCCTCCTGACTTTACCTCTGTCTTGGTGCTGGGATCACAGGCATGAGCCACCCAGCTCACGTTCAGTTTCTTACACTTCACTCTCCTTGAGATCGCTACTGAGTGTTTGAGGCTGCTTCCTCCAGGCCACTGGGTAGAATTCAGGGGCCCCTGCCAAGAGCTCTCCTTGTCTCCTGAGTCCCATGAGCTGTCTCATTTTTCTGGGATCCTTATGCTCAAACTTAGAGCCTCGAACATTTTCCGTGGCTTCCTTATGTGCCCTCTGGATCGTGTCAGGGATTCAACATGTCGGCTGGTAGTTCCCTGGAGCTGGTATTGCATCCTGGGCAGAGGATGGGGTTCATCAAAGGGCACAATTACAGAGCAGAGAGGATTTTACACAGCCCACTTTCCTCCTCGGTCCCCCTGCCTCTGCCCCTTTTGCACTTCTCCTGGGCACTTAAACAAAAACTGTCACAGTTCTGTCTCTCTCCATCTGTATATTTCAGAGTTACCTTTCTTCATCTGTGTGTGTGTGCATGTGCATGTGCGCGTGTGTGCGTGCGTGTGCGTGTGCGTGTGCGTGTGCGTGTGTGTGTGTGTGTGTACTGACCGTGCCATAGCATATATAGCATAGGGACATGTAGAGGTCTGAAGACAAACTTCAGGAGTCTGTTTCCACTTTCCACCTTGTTGAGGCAGGGCCTGTCTTATTTCTGCTTTGCAGAGTATTCCAGGCTAGCTAGCCTGAAAGTTTCTGACCTGTTCTCCTGTCTGCCTCCTGTCCTGCCTTGGGAGTGCTGGAAATGCACACATGCCCCACCACATCCAGCTTTTTAAATGTGCTCTGTGGTTGGAACTGAGATCATCAAACTTGCGTGACAAGCATTTTTATTCACTGAGCCATCTCTCCAGTCTCAGCCATGATATGGAACCTGGAGAGATGGCTCAGCATAAGAGCACTTGTTGTTCTTGCAGAGGACCCATGTTTGGTTCCTAACACCCACATGACTCACAATTGCCTGTAACCCCAGTTACAGAGAATCTGATACCCTCTTCTGACCTCTGTGGGCATTAAGTACAAAGTGTACATACATATATTCATATAGAAGAAAATAAATAAAATGTGTGTGTGTGTGTGTGTGTGTGTGTGTGTGTGGAGAGAGAGAGAGAGAGAGAGAGAGAGAGAGAGAGAGAGAGAGAGAGAGAGAGAGAGAGAGAGAAACAGAGAGTGGACACACAGAGAGAGACAGAGAGACAGAGAGATGGGGGAATATGAATGAGGACAGGACAGTGGCAGCAGCTTCCAGTCTTTAAGTGAGAGTCTGAAGTCACATCCTATCTATCCTGGGAGGCAGCACCACCTACTGTCCGAATAGAAACATCTGCTGAAACGTTTAGCTGAAGGAGCCACTCCATTGCTTCATTTTAGGCAGAGTTTCAGGCAATTCAGGCTAGAATAATTTAGAAGGTATACGGAACTTGAGTTGATACGATGACATCTAAGAATGCACATATATGAAGTTGGTAAGGAGATCAAAGCAGGAATCAAGTGGGTTAGAGCGTAGGGGGCTTCCCCTGTGTGGGGTTAACTACAAGAAGGAGAGTGAATTCTGAACCTGGGCCTGCCTTGGGAGTTCACTTCACTGCAGCAGGAGGGAGTGTGATGTGGTCCTCAGGTGAGTTAAATCCTCTAGCCCCATAGTTTCCCTGTATCAGAAAAGGATTAGGAAACAGAGAGTCTTAAAGGATAGTTGCTTCGTTTAGTTTGGCCAAACCAGAGAAAGAAATACTCTTAGTTCCCACCTTTTCGGAGGCACTCATACAATTCTATAGCCAAGACGGACAGCCGGGGAATATACATACGTCTATTTAATAGGAGATGAGGCTGGCAGAGCAGTGCGAATCTCTTTTTCTGACAGGCACAAAGCTTCATCCTTTCCTTCCCCCAGTGTGAAGCTCCTGGGAAAATGTTAATTCTTTGGGGTCTATTAGTCTGGTAGCCGGTGGGCGGGATACCCTGACTCTCCTTACAGCATCTGGTCTCCCACCAGGGTCAAAGTCCCACGCTGGTTGGACTAACATAGAGAATCCAAGGGGGACCACTAATGATCCAAAGTGTCTGTCATCAATGTACGTGTAAGCTAATAAAATATCACAGGAATTTGTTTATAATTGTCCAGACAAATTTAAAAAAAATCTGAGTGATGGTGCTGGGGATGCAGTCAGCTGTGGAGTACTTACCTGGCATACATGAAGCCCCGGGTTCCACCCCCAGCACGGGCAGCTCATGCCTGTAATCTCAAACTTGGGAGGTGGAGGCAGGAGGATCAGAGGTCAGAAGTCATCCTCGGCTTCACAGAGAATTCAAGGCTAGCCTGGACTACATGAGACCCTGTCTCAACTGTAAACCTCCCACCCCCCAAAAGAGAGAGAAATGCTGCTTGCTGTGGTTGTTGTTGGGGTGACAAATCCATTTCATTTGATTTCTGACGACTTCCACATTTCTCTCACAGGACTGCAGACTAGGGAAGGAAGGCTTAAGGTGCTCAACACGAGGATAGGTTTAAAGGGTATGAAATGATGCAAAGATACAGCCCTGCCTCCCGGATGCAGAGTGGGCAGCAGCCTTCAGAAGGAGGGGGGTGTAGAACTGCCTAGGGCATCAGTGAAGAACACCTTTGGGAGTGTCAATAAAGATGTTTCCAGAGAGAAGACCTACCCTCAAGTGGGTGGTATTGTTCCATGAGCTGGGATCCCAGACTAAAAGGGACAAGGGGAGAAAATCAGCTGAGCACCACCAGGTATCTCTTTCAGTTTCTTGATCCACCTGGGTGTGAGCAAGCAGCCTTGTGTTCCGGCTGCCACAGCTTCCAGTCACCCCTGCCTCCACCCTGCCTCCATGCCTTCTCCACCACGGACAGTAACCTCCAACTGTAAGCCCGCATAAACTCCTCTCCCTTGGTCACTTCTTGTCAGGTATTAGGTCAGAACAATGAGAAGAGTCACAAACACCGCCACTGTTGAAGCTGAGACCATTAAGGACAGTGGTGAGGAATGTCCCCAGCATCACCCGGGTGCCATGGTCCTGTAACACAACCAGACTTCTGGTTCCACATATGTGGGGTTCTTGGGGCTCATTCTATAAGGCATTTCTCAGGTCCTGTGAGATCTGCTGAAAGACACCAAGACTTTCCTCTTCCCGTCAGCAAATATGCCACACCCTGCAGCAAAGTCCATCTCACCGTTCAGTGAGCCCAGCTCATGGCTGTATTTTCCCGATAATTCAGTGCTGAAACAGGGTGAGTCTCTTCCCCTTCTCCCTATTTTTACCGACATGTGAGTATATATAACTGGCATAATTCAAGAACTGCTCATCTGCTGGCCTTCTCCCTAGGTCTAGAGACCAAGAAAATGACCTGGAGTTGAAAAGGAGAAAATTGAGGTAGGACAGTAAGAGGGCTATTCTGGGGAGGATGCTCAGACAAGAAGTGGGAGAAGGATCTGGAGGCACTTCCTTCTTTGGGTCATCCTTGGAAGTTGTTTGAAAGAAAGGGATAATGTAGCCTCAAATGTTATTATATGCTCGCTCTCTGTGTCTGTCTGTCTGTCTGTCTCTGTGTGTTTCTCTCTCTGTCTCTGTGTCTGTCTTTCTCTCACTCTCTCTGTGTACTTGTCTGTCTGTCTGTCTGTCTGTCTGTCTGTCTCTCTCTCTCTCTCTCTCTCTCTCTGTTCTCTTTTAGCATGGCATCACTGCAGTCTTGGAAAACTTGGTGGTTGATAAAGACTCGCTGACAAGGTTCCACCCTAAGTGGTTGGGGGTATCAAACAATAACAGTGAGCCCTGTGGGGTAGCAGCACAGGAGGGACACATACAACTCTGGCTGAGTTCTTCCCATCAGCCATACAGCAAAGAAGACTGTCAGCTTGTCCTTGATAGTTTACTTCTGGCCATGACACCATGGCCTAAAATTTAGCTTTGAACTGTAAAAAGATTCCACAGAAAACTTGCAAAAACAGAATTGGGGTTTGGATTACCTGCTTCCTCCAGGTCTATGAAAAATAAAGAATAATTTTAAGTTTGTAAAACACTGAGCTGTTTCTAAAATTCCTGCCTGGTTGTGTTTCTTACAGCCCAGGCTCTGGCATCTCTGATGCAGGGTAGACAGTGACCTGAAGTCCAGGTCTGAGTCCACTCTGTCCTACTGCAGATCAGCTTCCACTGAGCCCTATCACGTGAGACTGTCTGGCCTTCAAACAACCCAGTGGGGAGACCGGTGAGGTGGGGACCATGGTCCCTCTGCACAAGGACAGCCAGGAGGACATCTGTCCCATCTGCCTGGATCCCCTGAAGGAAGCTGTGAGCACCGACTGCAGACATCTCTTCTGCCGAATGTGCCTGACCCAGCACATGGATAAGGCCTCAGTCTCTGGGGTCCTCAGCTGCCCGGTCTGCAGGAAGCCCTACTCTGAGGGGGTCTTTGGAGATGGTTACATCTGCTACAGCCACCAGAAGAGGGTGTGCAGTTTCTGTGAGACAAGCAGACATCTCCTGTGTGTGGAATGCCTCAAGTCCCCTGAACACCAGTCTCATACTGAGCTCTCCATTGAAAGTGCCATCAGTCACTATAAGGTAAGGCTGCGTCGCCCCCACCAGCCCCTGCCACTGGCTCCATGAGTTACTGCTTCTGAGCTTGGCTCCTCAAGGGGGCTCAGTGACTGACACCTCCTTTGAGTCTTCTTCTTCGCCATCAACTTGGAACCCTGGTCTTTGCTTTCTGTGTGCCTCGCTGCTAATCTCCGGGTTTCCAGGCCTCTGTGTGTCTAGGTGATTCTGCCACTGTGATGGCAGAGTCCCAGGAAGCTTGGGCCCCTGGGTTTGCTCAGCTGTATAGATAATCTACTAGATGATGGGATTCTGTACTAGATAATAAGAACCACTTCTGGACTAAGATTACATGGTTCCCTGGTGGATGGTTCTAGAACCTAGTCTAGACATGCAATCAAGATTTATCTGTGAAACTTGTACATGATGTCCTGTTTTTCCCTTCCCTTCCTGTGTTAATTATGATTGTTGTTTCTTGTTTTATTTAAATTTTTTTTCTAAAAATGACTCGCACTTTTGGTAGTAAATTCAGGCAACACCTAAATATTAAATAGCAAAACTAAATATTAATATTAAATAGCAAAACTAAAAATCTTGCCTCTGGGATAGGAGATAGTTGAGGGTAAAGGAGCTTGCCACCAAGCTTCATTCCAAGTTCAGTCTCTGGAACCCACATGAGGGAAGGATGGAAATGACTCCCATCGACTGTCCACTAACCTCCACACAAGCTCCACGGTGTGTGCTCCCTTCCAAATAAATAAATATAATAAAAATAATAATGAATCTTTTCCCTGTCTTCCCTCATTCTCAGTCTTCAGGGATAACCAGCATTAGACTTCTTTTAATCTATCCTTCTAGAAAAACTGTGTGTTTGAATGTTCTCTTTAAAACACACACACACACACACACAGAAAGAGAGAGAGAGAGAGAGAGAGAGAGACAGACAGACAGACAGACAGACAGACAGAGACAGACAGAGAGACAGAGAGAGAGAGAGAGAGAGAGAGAGAGAGAGAGAGAGAGAGAGGCAGACAGACAGAGACAGACAGAGAGACAGAGACAGAGAGACAGAGACAGGGGGACAGAGAGAGACAGAGAGACAGAAACAATCAGAGACAGACACTAGAGATGTAGCTCATCAGTAGAGTCCCTGCCTGGCATAAATGAAGCCAAGGATTCAATGTCCAGTACTTCAAAAAACTAAAACAACAATGCATGCATAAAGAACTCCACTGACTTATCTGTTACCGTATGTACATATGATGTGGTGGTGGGGGTGCCATGGCATGCATTGGAGGTCAGAAGACAACTTTGTGAACTCAGTTCTCTTTACTGTGTGGCTTGTCAGACTTGGTGGCAAATGCCTTTAACCACTGAGCCATCCTTCTGGATCCCTCGATTTTTTTTTTTTTTACTATATCTTGTTTTTATCATCTAAAAATATGTTTTGGACATTTTCCCCATTTTTCCCATCAGTGCATCCAGATCTCTTGAACATCTTTCAACAACTGCATTCTGTCCAATTCTATGGATAAATCACAAGTTAGGAAACTGGGTTGCTTACAGGTTATTGTTTTTAGGTTACACAGGATGTTATGATGAATATCTTTTAGTATGTATTTTGAAGAAGTTAAAGTACCCAAGATACTTTGGTGAAAATAAAAGATAGAAAACTAACTTTACCTTTTCCAAATTGTAGTAATTTGTCCCACTACCATTTATTAAATGTTTCATATAGATTCTGTCCTGTTCTACTAGTCTGTATTTCCTGCCTGTGTGCAAACCTCCTCCTCTTACTTCTCATCTTCCTCCTCCCCTTCCTTCTCCTCCTCCTCCCCTCCTCCTCCTCCCTATTCCTCCTCCCATAGTACTAAGGATAAAAATTGAATCTAGGGTCTTGTGCATGCAAGGCAAGCGTGCTATGCTAGTACACTGTCTTCTTTTTTACTTTTTATTTTGAGATGGAATCTTCCTGTTGATTTCCATGCTGCAGCCTCCAGGGTAGCTAAGACTGCAGACATACGCCACCAGACTCACCATGTTAACCGTTTCAAGAATTGTACATTTGTAATATGGACAGGCTTTGTTGTTTTTCTTTTTTAAAATTTATTTTTATTTTTATATTGTATGCATATATATACATACATATATATGTATGCATATATATATATATATATATATATGTGCACTACATGCGTGGTACCCAAGAAGGCCTGAAGAGGTCATCAGATTCCCTGATACTAGAGCTACAGGCAGTTGTGAGCTGCCCTGTGGGTTCCAGGTCCTCTGCAGGAGCAGCCAGCACTCCTAACCACGAAGCCATCTCTCCAGCTCCACTGTTTGTGTTTCTTGAGATGGGATCATACTCTGTAGTCCCAATTAGTCTGTAATTGACACATCATTCTGCCTTAGCCTTCTGAGTGCTGGAATTACAGATACATGGCACCACACTTAGCTTTTCTTTTTCCACTGTTTCCCCCCTGCCCCAAACTTCTTTCTAGGCTACATCTTCTTCTTTCCAAACCTTAGTTCTTTCTTTTTTCTTCCTTTCTTTTCAAAACTATCTTTTAAAAATAGTTCTAGGGTTTGAACTCAAGGCCTCACATATGCTAGGATGTGTTCTTTCCCTCAGCTATACCTCCACCCCAGCACTGGCATCTTCTTGACAGTTGTTCCAAGGATTAATGAGCCAAAGGCATACCTCGGACACCGACTAATCTGCGAGAGAAACCTGTGTCATCTGGGGATGTTAAAATTGAACAGTTCTGAGACTTCATGATGTCATGCCCTTAAAACGAGTTCTAGTCATTTCAAAGTCTCCTGCACAGTGGCCTCACCCCAAACTATCCTGATGCCTTCACACTGTGGTTGCACCCTCACCCCCTAGGAACCCACTCTTAACACCTCATGCCCCTCTGCTTCAGAAGTAATGAGCAAGTCCGCAGTCACTTGGCTTCCATCTATCTCTGTCCTCAGCCAGATCTGCATATTAATGTCTGTGACTGAGAATTACTGTTGACAGGCAGATACAAAGTTTAAGCATCTGAAGCTTCAGGGATGCCATGGTGGAAGCCAAAGTGGACCCCTCCCCCCACTCCTGACTGCCCTGTACCTGCTTCCCAGTCAGGTCCTCCTATCAATAATGAAGGCTGGATTTTCTTTCTCTTTTTTTCTTTGTGGTGTTGGGGTTTGAACCCAGGATCTCACACATGCCAGGCAAATGTTCTATCACTGAACTACTTCCTCAGCCCTGAAGGGTAAGTTTCCAAAGTCCTCCAGACAGTTGGCCTTTAAAGAACATTGTCACGGTCTGGAACGACAAAGTAGGAAGTCTAAATCGGAACTGAATGTAGAGAATGATTCAGAAAGCTGAAAGGGCGATGTTCTGCTAAGTTCTGTACCTACTAAGTGCAGAATGTACAGCAGAGGGGGCGGAGCTTCCCGCTGCCATGAGTCAGGGGTGAGAGGACAGGTCTTCTCCATCCTTGAGTGACTGACTCAGGTCTGGACTCTCAGGTCATGAAAGGTGTCACGTACGGCATTGGGAGGAAGTACAAAGGTGATTCATGACTACTGACTTCAAGTCATATTTAAGTAATAACAGGAAGTGTAGAAAAATAAATAAGAATATTTGTTCATTTGTCTCTTGCACATATGTAAAAGAATTGATCACAAACAGCCAACTACACTTATTAGAAAGGCTGACAAGCAATTGAAAGAACTAGATCTAAGAAGTGGCATCGAAGCTGTACCAGGACAAAGACTGGGCACAGGGAGCAGATGGAGAAACCAAGTCCAGAGAAGTCCCGTAACTTTTGGAGAATTTATAATCAGGGCTTGTTTAAAATTGCTTTAATTACTTTTTCATGTTAGCATACAAAGTCATGGTTCAGGGCCAGGTGTGGTGCTGTTCACCTTAGCTCCAGCACTTGGAGGCAGAGGCAGGCTGATTTCTGAATCCCAGACTAGTTTGGGCTACATAGTGAAACCCCAAAACAAAAGAAAACAACAACAACACCACACACACACACACACACACACACACACACACACACACACACACAGAGAGAGAGAGACAGAGACAGAGACAGAGACAGAGACAGAGAGACAGAAATAGACAGAGAGACAAAGACAGAGAGAGAGGTAGTTAAAAATAAAGGTAAATATTTAAATATGTTTATAAAAACAGAGGGTTCTATCTTAAATTTTAAACATAGTAAATGATACACTTGCATTGGCCTGGTCTTGTTTCATGCATCTAGAGTTATTGACATTATTTATATTTACTTTCTTTAAAATTGTGTGTGTGTGTGTGTGTGTGTGTGAGAGAGAGAGAGAGAGAGAGAGAGAGAGAGAGAGAGAGAGAGAGAGAATCTTTGGAAGTCAAAAAAGAAGAGGGTGCCGGATTCCCTAAAACTGGAGTTACAGCAGTTGTGAGCTGCCCAATGTGGGTACTGGGAACTGAGCTCAGGTCTCCTGAAGTCCAGCAACTGCTCACAACTGCTGAGTCCTCCCCCAGAAATTGCTTTGTTTTGTTTTTTGAAACAGGATCTCAATACATAGTCCTGGGTGACCTGGAACTCACTGTGTAAACCAGGCTGGCCTCAAACTCAGAGATCCAGCTGCCTCTGCCTCCCCAGTGCTGGGGTTAAAAGTGGACAGCACCACACCTGGTCTAGGTATTTATTCTTAGTCTCACCCAAGGGCCTGCTGTGGATTCCCTGGGGTTTGACAATAGCTGTGTCTGTCTCTAGGAAAGACTCTTCCGCAGAAGCAGGAAGCTCAGAAAGGACCTGGCGGATCTTCAACGGCTTAAGGCTCAGGAAGAGGAGATGCTGCATGCTCTGCAGGTGGGTGTCTGAGTTCCAGGGACGGTCCAGAGTCCTGAAAAACCTCTCCTTTTGTTGTGGAAAACTGTCCCTGGAGCAGCCTGTTGTGGAATTATGATCATATAGGCTGAAAAACCGGGTTTGGGGCTTGGCTCTGAGATTGGTGAACAGAATGATTTGGGGCATGTGAAACTTCTGACCTCCATACATCCTTTTTTTTAAGGAAAAACACCTATTCTCCTGGGTACATGGTGAGAATTAAAATAGATAGTTGGAAATTACTACACATCTTGTCCTTGACGATCACTTTTCTATCCCTCTTGCTCACTTGGGTGAGCTCTCTCCTCACTTATACGGTTAAAAGCAGACATCAAAAGAACATAGCTGAGTGGTGTGTGTGTGTGTGTGTGTGTGTGTGTGTGTGTGTGTGTGTGTTCTACTATGGCAGGACCTAGTATCTGTAGATGTGCTCTGAACTATGAGGTGGGAAGGGAGGTGCTTTGTGAAGAATTCAGTTGCTTCTGCAGTACAATGGCTGCTGAGGTAAGACCGTGAAGGAAGAGAAGTGGAGGTCAGTATGCCCACCTAGCTGTTCAGTGCATCCAGAGCCAGGGGCTCTATCATCAAATCTCAGGGTAACTCCTCTTTTGTAGTTTCAGGTGGATTGGAAGAGCCACAGGCTAAGAGCTGAGCTGCAGAACCAAGATCAAACCAAGGAACCGCTGAAGACTCTGCCTCAGCATTGGCTGGGCCAACAAGAGGACCTACCAGCGGGGGTGGCCAAGATCTTTAACTTCTCTGAGGCAGTAACACAGCTCACCGTCCTGGCTTCTGACCTGGAAAGGACCGCCAGGGAACTGGATGCCAGCACTCTGAAGGTGTACCTCCTGAGGCACCCCAAAATTCAGGGAGGGATTCTTTGAATAGTAAATAGCCTACCTGCAGATCCCTTCTGGGAGGTGTAAGGGGAGGTACTCCCGGGATATGTGATGATTTGGGGGTGTGTGCGCACGTGTGTGTGTGTGTGTGTGTGTGTGTGTGTGTGTGTGTGTGTGTGGAGGGTGGCTTGTACAGGGCTACACCATGATACAACAGAGTGAAGAGCAGAAGAAAGGTGCTGTGCCCACCAGCTCTCACGGTGGCATGCAGAGTGGCCTTCAAGCATGAGCTAGGAAGGGCATTCAGTGGCAAGAACACAGTAACTGACTGAGATTGTCACCCTCTCTCTCCCAGGATGCCAGTGACTTACTGGACAGGTATGATCCCCTCTCCCTCTGTCCCACACCTGAAGACACATGCAGACCCACATGACAGAGATGTGTATTTGAGCAAAATTAAAGTCAAGGAGACATACTTGGTACTTTCACACTACGTGGGCAGTGGAAGATTCAGTAGAATGTATATTAATTTATGAATGATTTCTTTGTTTTTAGGAGTGCGCCACAGAAATTAGAAGGACTCCTCTCTCATCTTCCTCCAGCCAGCCCAAACCTCAGTTAGTTCTCCTGGTGTGTTCTCATCCCCACAACTCTTACCTGGAGCCTTAACCTCTGACACTCAGACACAGTCTCCTTCCTAAGCCAGACTTGAGCCTGTGGCTCCTTGTGGCCGGGCATTTCAGATCTCCATTATGTCCAGGTCCATTTGTGCAATCTCCATATTACCTGTGATCTGGGGGTGGCACCTACTGTCCACGGTCTCATGTGAGCATCAAAGCATCTGGATGGCGCAGGTCATCAGAGTGAGGCCATCTCGGCATATGGAGCTTGGCAGGCTTATTGGGGTAATAGTTCTTCTGATTCTGATAGGGCCTCCTGTCTGTACTACCCACGTTGTTCACTCATTATGACTGTTGCAGACGGATCCAAGGGTGATTTCCACAGTCCTCACCCTCATGTTCATGCACCCATGTAACCTGGTACCTGTGACATGCTTCTCATCAAAGGAACGTAGCAGAGGTGATGAAGGTCACTGAAGTGACCTTATCTCCTTCCACTGGACTCTTGCTAATAGATGCATTTCTAGAGACTCTTCTTGACAATGTTACTGGCACTGAGGGGGAAAGACACGTGGGCAGCTCCTGGTTTCCTAGAGCAGCCTACATCCTCCCGCCGACATGAATCGGGGGCCTGGGTTTCACAGTTGCAAGAGAATGAATTCTGCCAACACTGTGAGTAAAGCTGGAAGTAGATCCCAGCTTCTTACCCTGCCTCTGCCATAGTTTCCATAAGGCCTGAGAAATGGTAGAAATTTTTTTTTCTTATTTCTGCATCTGTTTTTTATAATAAACTTTCCTATTTAAACTAACTGGGATGGGTCTCTCTTCTTTGCAATGGAAAGCTTTTATGTCATAAGTGGGGAAAGGTCAGGAGTTAAACCTGTGGGTGTCAGGTAAAGCATGTGGCACTTCTCTGGGGTCTGGGAAAGCATGTGGCACTTC
>CABHPR010138378.1:0-48232 GCA_902168415.1 Peromyscus melanophrys
TTTTTTCTGAAAATAAAAATAGTCTTCATTTCCCCTCTGCTTCTGGAAGATAATTGTACCAAGTGCAGAATTTTTTTTTTTTTTTTTTGGCTTCCATGGTTTCTGAGAAGTACGATATGATATGGTTCCTATCTTTGTTCTTCTACAGAAAAGGTAATTTTTCTTATGTCTTCTTTGGAGATGTTTTTAACACAAAGTTGTATAAAGTCCATGACACAATACTTAGATATGCATGCATCCTGTGAAATGATAACTGTATCAATCATCCTTTCCACATATGTCACCTCACAATTACTTTCCGTGTTTGCGTGGTGAGAACACATATCTACTCTCAGTGAGTTTCAAGCACACAATGTACACTTCAGTGTCCCTAACTTCTCAGTTTGGGTCAGTTTTCACCACTGTGACAATTCATGGAAAAATCGTTATAAAGATAAGACATTTTAGCTCAGGAACCCACTGCATCTTGCTTTCAGGCATGTGATAGAGCAAAGCATGGTAGAGTATGGACCACTTCGTTGCATTGATGAAGCGAAGAAAGAGACAGGTCTAGGGTCCCAGTGGGCACTAGGTGCCACCTCTTAAAGATGCTACCACATTCCGGTGGCACCATGGACCTTTGAAGTCATTCAAGATCCATGCAACAGCATATAGACACCGTGCCATATAGGAAAACATCAGCGTTCCCTCATCCTACCAAGTGGAGACTGCACGCTCTACCCAGCAGCTCCCACTGCCCTCCACTCCCAGCTGCCACACTACTCTCTGCATCTCTTATGTTGACTGTTTTAGACCCTGTACATAAGTGAGTGAGATCATGTGACATTTGTTTCTACTGTTTCTAGCTTTATCTGCTTGGCATAACGTTCTCCATGATCATATCCGTCTTTGCATTCTCCGTCATGTTCTGCCTCATGACAGGCTCAGCGGCAAGAGATTGGAGACTGTGGGCTGAAACATCTGGAGCTGTGAGCCAAAATAAACATTTCCTCTTTCTAAGCCACTCCGAGAGTTTGCACAGTGCCGGAAAGCTGGCTAAAGCCGGCTGCTAGCCTTCTTAATATTCAACTGCATACACACCACACTTCCTGTCTGTTCGTGGGGATTTAGATTGCTTCCCATCTAGAGGGCTGTCACCAATGCCGAGCTGAGCATGAGCATGCTATCCCTCTTTGGAATGCTGATTTCATTTCCTTTGGGAACATATCCAGTGTGGGGGTTTGCTAGCTCATATGGCCATTTTTTTTATAGTCTTTGTGTGTATGTATGGTGTGCCTATGGTTCATGTATATATGTGTGTGCACATTTGTGTGTGTGAGTGTGGGCATGCATGAACCACAACATGCATACATGTGGAAATCAAAGGACACATTTGGGTTTCTTTCCACTTTTTTGAGATGAAGTCTCTTAATGTTATCCACTGCCTGTGCCAGGCTAGCTAACACAGCAGCTTACATGGATTCTCCTGTCTCCACTCTCCATTCCATCGTAGAAGTGCCAGGACATCAGGCATCCACTTCCATTTCTGGTGTTATATGGGTTACAGAGATTCGAACTCAGGTCTTCACATTTTCATGGCAAGCACTTTACCCACTGAGCCTTATCCCTAGTCTTCATCTGGTAATGCTATTTATAACTTCCTGTGGAAAGTCTATATTGTTTCCTATAATGGCTACACCAATTTATATTTCCAATGATAATGTTGAAAGTCAGCTTTTGTCTACAATCACACCAACACTTACTGAAATTGGACTTTTTGTAAATAGCCATCTTGATGAATGAAATGTGAGGTGGTGTTCCTCTGTAGTAATCACATACTGACCTTTGCCCATGAGATTTACATCTTCACTCAGGTTTTTATTTCGGTCTGTAGAACTTCTCAGAAATGTTTCTTAGATGGCAGATCTGGTGGTGGCCATTCTCAGCCATTGTCTGGGACAGGAGTCATCATTATTTCTTTTAGAAAATAGAATTTTGTCCAGCATAGAATTCCTAGTTGTCAGGACTTGGTGTGGAGGGTTTGGGTAGGGGGCTGTTTTTGAGACAAGGTCTCTCTATGTGGCCCACAGTGGCCTCCAACACACAAACCTCCTGCCTCAGCCTCCTAAGTGCAGGATTACAGGTGTGTACCATCCCATCCAGCTCCTTCCAGCAGTTCGAATCTACCATCTACCTGTCTGGGCATGAGCAAGCCACTGATAGCCTCATGCAGGCCATCCGTTCCGTGTCACTTTCTCTTGCTGCTCTCAAATGTGCCTGTGTTCCTGACGTCTGTCAATTTAATGGCAATGGACTCTTCCTTTGTTGATCCTACTGGTCCTGTGGGAGACTTTTGAGCCTTGGGAGTCTGGGTGCCGCATTCCCACCAACACTGAGGACTTCTCCGTCCCTGTGTCTGCCCTTTGCTCTCTCCTCCCTAAGTCCCTGTAAGGCATATGTAGCTTCTTCGCGGTTTTCATTGCTATTTTGTTTATTCCTTGTCTGCATCACTTGACCAAGCTGTCCTTGGATTCGGGTTCTTCTGCCAGATCAGCTCTGCTGTTAACATTCCCTGGGCTTTTGGCTCATCTGTTTGCTTTTTAATTTCAGTAATTATGTTATTCAGTCCCAGAATTTCCACTTGCTTGGTTATATATTTTTTCTTTTCTGTTGATCTTTCAGTTTTATTGTCACATCTTTTCCTGTCACCTGCTTGCCTGTCTGTGTTCTCTCTTAGGTCATTGAGCTTCTCTGGAACAATTACTTCACAGTCACTGCTGGGTGGCTTGTAGACCCTTGTTTCTCCCTGCTCGTTCCTGCAGAGCCCGTGGTCCCTGATGCCGCGCTTCTCCGGTTTCCCATGTTTCTTGTAGCTCTGCCTTGTTTTCTTTAGTCTCTGCTTCCAAATGTCACAGGCTGGCCTGGGTAGAAAAAGCCCTCTCCCAGGACTCAGAGTAAGGAATGCGCACCTTCCGGTCCAAACCCAGATGGGTATGTGCAGGAATGCTTATGCTGGAGAGCATGGGGATGTCTCAGAGGTACATACAGAGGCTGTGCCTACTGATACACAGACACACACACAGCAAAAGACTCCTGGTCAGGAGCCAGATGTGGTAGATACAGCAGGCACAGCTGTGGTGGATGTGCAGTCCCATGGTCACCAGTCCCACAAGCTTACACACAGCAGTGACTAGAGCAGCCCCGTGGCTCACATACAAGGTCATCAGCAGACACTAGGAGAGGCACCTGAGGAGCACAGATGTGCATGAACTGGCTGGAGTTGATGGAGAGCAGTGGCTTCTACTGCAGAACAGGAAGGTGTGCTCAGTAGCTGCAAGGGCCCCATCATGCAATGGTTCTGACTCCAGACAACCTGATCAGTGAAGACTGGAAGTCCCCTGCAGTGGTCACTAGGGCTTCAAGGATCTTCGGGGGTGAATGCTCCTGAGATCTGCACCTTCCTCTGCCACCTCAGCATGTGCATAGATGAGGGACCTCAATCTTGGGCTTCCCTGGACAGGGAACTGGCCAGCACAGGCAGATTGCTGCCTACACTTCCTTCAGCAACCAGAGCACTTTTCCTACTTGGACACTGATTTCACTGTGATGTGTATGAGAGTGAACGCTGGGATTTCATCTTTTTAATACTCAAATTAAAGATTGTTTTAATCTTTTTTCTTCAAATGCTACATGGCATTTGTGGCTTGATGGTCTCTGAGCATCTCGGAGTCAGACATGAATTTTGGGGAATTCCATCAATGTTGTACTAAGGGGTTCCTTTGTTCATTTCTCCATCTCCTTCTGCATTCCTGATGTGCACACTTACTACACCTTCTGCAGCTGTCCCCTAACTTGCCCTCTCTAGTTGAAAACATGTTCTGATGAATGCAGTAGCAGTTACATATCTGGGACCTACTGATGGTGGCATTATATCAACTGCTGCTGCAGGCTCCCTCATCACCTCTATTCAACAGTAGAGAACTGAGCTCCCTCATCACCTCTATTCAACAGCAGAGAACTGAGCTCCCTCATCACCTCTATTCAACAGTAGAGAACTGAGCTCCCTCATCACCTCTGTTTAACAGTAGAGAGAACTGAGCTCCCTCATCACCTCTATTTAACAGCAGAGAACTGAGCTCCCTCATCACCTCTGTTTAACAGCAGAGAACTGAGCTCCCTCATCACCTCTGTTTAACAGTAGAGAGAACTGAGCTCCCTCATCACCTCTATTTAACAGAAGAGAACTAAGCTCCCTCATCACCTCTATTTAACAGTAGAGAGGACTGAGCTCCCTCATCACCTCTGTTTAACAGTAGAGAGAACTGAGCTCCCTCATCACCTCTATTTAACAGTAGAGAGAACGGAGGTTCTAGCAGACATTAACTTGCCCAAGGTCACAGAAGTATTAGTTGGCTAATGAAAAGTCAAACCCAGGTGGGTCTGACTTCTGACCACAGCCCTCACCACTAATGCTCCAGCTTGCGGAGCTCCTGACAGCACACTCCCCGCTGGAGATAACAGAGAGGAAGTGGAGAAGTGTGAAGATCTGGGACTCTGGGTTCATCACACAGATTAACTCAAGGCTTCATTACTCTGGCCACCAGTGACAAGCCAGGATGGGTCACTCAGCCACTCATGCCTATTTCTGGCAAAGATGGAGCAATAGTAGCTGAGGTCAGCTGCTGGGGTCACATGCCTCTGTGTTCTGAAGCCCACATACCGATTTCTCGGTACACAGAGAAACCTCGTCCTTCAGTCACTGTGTGCTGGGGGTGATATCCGTCTGCATTGCTTCGGTTAGTGGCTTCCAGGTACAAAAGGGAGGCAGCCTTGACTTTGCCAGAGGAGGGAGCTGGAAATAGACTTGACTTCTATCTCCCAAAGGCACATGGCTTTCATCATCTCCAAAGTGACACTCCTTAGGTCAAGTGGGCCAGGCTCTAACCCAAGAGAAGAGGAGTGAAGGAGTCCATTCTTGTCTGTAAGGCCTTCTGGCCCAGTGATGAGGCCAGGAGCCCTAATCTCCTGATGTAGCCTGTTTATCCATCAAGCTGGAGCTGAGAGTAAGGAACCAAAGGCCAATTTCCTTTTCTTTCTCTCTGTGACTCCCGTCTCTTGTGCACTCTGATTCATCTTCTTCTGTCTCAGGATAATCAAGCAGCTACTTTAGATAGCTTGTATTTTGCAGGCATGTAATAAAAGCCGTCACCCAGCATGTTTTTGGTACTTGTTAGATAAAATTTCCAGCTCTTCCAGAGTTATGTCAAAAGTAGAGAAAATGAAGGAAAATGAGTGGTTTGCGTGTGGTCACATAACTGGTACACTCCAAACGACAACAGCCAAGTGCTTCCTCCCCGCCCCACCACCCACTTTGGGGAGGAATAGGAAATATTCCCCTCCTTTGGTCTAGACAGTCCCTCTCCTCAGCCCCAAACTCCAGCCTCAGCCTGGTCTCCAGTGTCCCCCTAGAGTCAACTATAAAAATGTGCCCCTCCCAACACCCCGCCCCATCAGTGTGTTCTCCTGCAGTGCAAGAGGGACTCCGTTGGTGGGATGAGGGAGGATCCTCAGACAACGAGGAGGAGATGAGTCTAGATTGTCTGTTGGGCCCAGTGTCATCAGAAGAGTCGAGGAGAAGACGGGAAGACTGAAGAAATACGGGGAAATGCTGCAGAGCTGGCGCCGAAGGAGGGCAGGGCCCCATGCCAAAGCTTCAGGGAGCCTCTAGGACCTGAAAACAACAAAGACGTGAATTCTCCTTTGAAACTCCCAGAAGTAACACAGCCCTGTGGGCCCGTTTCAGATAAAGACCATGACTAAAAGCAACTTGGAAAGGAAGTGTTTATTTGGCTTACATGTCCCAATCACAGCCCGTCATTGAGGGAAGCCACGGCAGGAACTCAGGCAAGACCCTGAAGGCAGGAACTCAAGCAGAAGCCATGGGGGATGCTGCTACTGGCTCACACCCGTGACTTACTCGGGCTGCTTTTTTATACAACCGAGGGGTGGCACCATCCACAGTGAGCTGGGCCCTCCCACGTCAATCATCAGTCAAGAAAATACACCACAGACTTGCCTCCAAGCCAATCTGATGGAGACATTTTCTCAACTGAAGTTCCCTCTTCTCAGATATCCCTGCCTTGTGTCAAATAGACAAACAAACAAACAAAACAAAACAACCAGCACACTTGGGAAGCATAACCAAGAGTATGGTGGTGGTCTGTGTTACAGCAGTCACCGGAAATGCCATCCTTCTACTGGGGCCTCTATGTACCCAGGACACTGATTTTTAGAATGTTATCAGGCTACCTGCTTAAGTCATATTTGGTTTCTCAAAAATCCACCTACTGGCTACAACCTTCTAAAAATACAGCTCACACAGTACGGCCTGCTCTCCGCTCTTGGACGGAGGGCTGCAGCTTGTCACCTTTGCTAACCAGGCACAAACCCAGCATCAGAGCTGGCCTTCGCATCTCTGGAATACTAGCCTCCCTGCTACCACAGGGTGCCTTGCTGCTCCTCCTAGCTGGCCTGGAGTGAGAAGGAAGCACCCCCTTATCTACTGAGGAGCCTTTCCCAAAGATCCCCCCTTCCACCTCCCACATCGCAAATCTTTGTTGGTGACTGTAGGTGTTTGGGGCACTGTGGTGGCACAGACCATTCCCCCATCACTTACTCCATCTTACACAAGTAGTAGCTAGTCCCCTCATTTCAGATTACACGTGCCCTGATGCCAGCCATGCCACTCCCAGCCTTTCAGACTGCAGAGACAAAGAGAATTGTCACCTGTGTATGAACTGGCTGGGGGTCTTGAGGGAGCAGAAAGCCCTGTGAAGGCTGGTGTTTGTCAGGGCTTGCTGGGAGCAAGGCACTGTTCTCATCACTTTACATGAGTGGGTTTCAGTAGATGTAACGGTCTTATTAAATAAGAAACACAGAGCCAATTGCAGAATTAAAAGCCCAAGAGGTCAGAGCAGTAGCTGAGAGCTAAAAACCCTTTCTTACCCTTCACTGCTGCTGCTGTCCTTCCCCTCAGCAAGGAGGCCTACTTCCTGTGTGTCTGTCCTTTTATTGACTTTCTGTTCTGCCTTCTTATTGGTTGTAAACCCAAACACATGACCTCCTAGTCACTGCCTGTCTGTATAGACCTCCAGGTCTTCTAAGGTTGGTATTGAGATTAAAGGCGTGTGTCTCCATGCTGGCTGTATCCTTGAACACACAGAGATCCGCCTAGCTCTGCCTCCCAAGTGCTGGAATTAAAGGTGTGCGCCACCACTGCCCAGCTTCTGCTATGGCTTGCTATTAGCTCTGACCCCCAGGCAACTTTATTTATTAAAATACAAATAAAATCACATTTCAGTACAAATAAAATGTCACCATAGTTTTCTTTAATGCTTATACAAGATGCTGTCATCCTTGTTTTACTGGCCAGGAAACTGGGGCAGGAAGATTTGTTCAGGGTCACATAGCAAACAGGGCTAGGATTCAAATGAGGTAGCTCACTCAGCAGTTAGCACCTGAAGATCCTAGTTAAGACCCCAGTCTGAATGATTCTTACAATGACAGAGACATCTGAAGAGTGTAGACTTCTGAAGAGCTGGAGAAGGAGAGAGTGGCAAAGGAGCTTTTCATCATTGTGGCCAAAATTGCCTGAGTGACAGTCTCAGGGAGAAGGAGTTACTGTGACTCATGATTTCACAGGATTTAGTCCATGGTTGCTTGGCCCCATGTGCCCTAACTTCACAGTGGTGGGGCATGTGCTGGGAAGAACCGATCACTTCATAGTTGAGCAGGAAGCAGAGACAGAGGGAATCCAGCATGGAACCAGAGTGAGACACACTGTCAAGGACAGACACAGTTACCTACTTCCTCTAACGAGTCTCACCCTCTAACTGTCACCAACTCCCAATACTGACCTCAAAGGACCAGTTCAGATGTTTTTAATCTGATTGACGCTGAAAATACCTTCAAAGACACCCCTAAAAGTGTGCTCCACTAAGCCCCTAACCATTTCTTTCTTTCTTTTTTAAGATTTATTGATTTATTATATATACAGTGTTCTGCCTGCATGTATGCCTACAGGCCAGAAGAGGGCACCGAATCTCAGTACAGATGGTTGTGAGCCACCATGTGGTTGCTGGGAATTGAACTCAGAACCTCTGGAAGAGCAGTCAGTGCTCTTAACCACTGAGCCATCTCTCCAGTGCCCCATAACCATTTTTTAATGCAATCAAATGTACATTCAAGCTTACCTATCATGACAGGCTTCAGAGAAGGCTGCTTTAGCCTGTTTACCAGGTGACATCTTAAACTCCCCGACCCAAGCTGATGCTATTGCTGGAGGCCAGGCTCTGGGACAGGTGTTTCTAGCCTATTGACCTCTTAGTCAAAGTATTTAAATAAGGGCTCACTCATTGATTTGTAAGGAAGCAAAAAGATAGAACAGGTCCAATACATTTTAGGGGGTGGCAGTGGGCCATATGAATGAGGGGACTCAAGGACCCTGGTTATTTGAAGAGCTTCATTTATGAGGTTCAAGGGAAAGAAGGATTTGGTTGCTAAGGGTGGGTCTCCATTTTGATTGACAAGCTTCAATTTTGTAGGTTTCTGCTCACTGCATATGTCCCTCCCCATAATGCATCTGATTTTAATCATGTGCATGCCCAATTATATGAAGGCATAAGAATGATAAAGAGGGATTTTCTCTAAAAGTTCACTCAGAGGACATACTTTGCCTTACATGCACCCAAAATCAATTCAGGCTGAAGTGGCCTTCCTAGCCTTCTGTGTGGGGGTATTAGGGATAGAATCTGTCTAAGTTTGGTGGTCATTAAGAAGAAAAGATATTTATTCTATAATTCAGAGAGGGCTGTGCATGTATCTTGATACAGATGGGGTCCTGGTTTGCTAACAGATCTCTATTGTTCAGAGAGAGGTTGTACACAATGTACATGCATGTAAAGATACTATGTTGCCAAATTTATTATTAGAAGAGAGATGGCAATGCAGCCCAAATCAAGTGGAGTCGCAGGTAGCTAAACTATTACTTATGTGTGCCATCTTCGATATTTACCTGGGACCTCAGAATGTAGTCTTGCTTGAAAGTAGGCCTTCATGGGTATAATTAGTTCAGATGGGGTTATGCTAGATTGGATGGTCCCTAGATAAATCCAATGTTTGAATCATTATAAGAAAACCATGGAAAAGCTAAGTAAGGTGGCAGCATGCCTGGTACTCCAGCACTCAGAAGGCTGGTGGTTTTGAGGCTAACCTGTACTATATAGAAAGTTCAAGGGCAACCCAGGTTACAAGAGTGACCCCGGATGGTGAGAAGAGGGGAGCTGTGGAAAGTCACAGAGGCGTAATAGGAAGGCTATGTGGCAAAGGATGCAGAGATTGGAGGGCCGCATCTACAAGCTAAGGGATACCAAAGACTATAGCGTGAAAGAGAGCCAGGACTAGACCCTCCTCTAGAGCCTTCAAGGGGAACAGCACTGCCAATGCTCAGGACTTCAACCTCCAAAACGTTAGAGACAAGAGAGTCTTCTGTTTATGTCATTCAGTTTGTGTTTCCCACAGAGGCCTCAGAAAACAAATACAGTTGTTAATAAATGCTGGCCCCTAAACAAGATAAATGGAAGGGCATAGTTCTATTTGTTTCTACTGAGTGAGTCCTTAAACAAATAAGATGTGATAAATAAGTAAGTCTATAACAAATAGACAAGAATAGGTGAAGGTGACGGAAGTCAAATTTTCACCTTGCTTCTACCTTGGTGGAGGCTGGACAGCTGAGGAACTGCCCACTGTCTCCACTTTTAACAGGAAGCAAGGGCTGCAGCTGCAGTTTGCTTCCTGCTCTGTTCTGCTCTGTGTGTGAAGATGATGCTCGAGGCCTGCCCTTCCTCTTGTCTTTCCCCTAAATAAGTACCACTAGAAGAATCCAGCTCAACCAGACCATAGGCTGAGGAGAATCAATGATACTGCAAACACCTCAACCTGAACCCAGATGTGAGAATACTCTCTACCACTCCAGAATTCATGAGGCTGAGACTGGAGGATCATGAGTTCCAAGTCAGCTTGGGATACTTAGTGAGATTCTCTACCCACCCCCTGAAAGTGTCAAACTCACTCACAGGAAGAAGATCTGAATGCCTGAGGACCTCCACAAAAAATATACACATTATGTGTGCATGGTGGCCAGGATCTCTGTCACCCCTTTAGGGGCAGTAGAAGGGTATGGCAGTTAGTGTAAAAATAGTCCCTGTAGGTTCACATGTTTGAATACTTGGTTCCCAGATGGTGGAAGTGTTTGGAAAGGATTAAGAGTTGCGGTATTATTACAGGAGGTGTGTCACTGGGGGCAGGCTTGGGCAGCTTTCAAAAGCCATGCCATCCCAGTTAACCCTCTGTCTCATGGTTGTATTTCAAGATGGGAGCTCTAAGCTACTGTTTTAGTGCCATGCCTTGCTGCCATGCTCCATGCCGTGAGTGCCGCAGATCCTAACCCTCTGAAACTGTAATTCCCAAGGAAAACCTTTCTTTGGTAGGTTGCGTTGGTCAGAGTGTCTTATCACAGCAACAGAAACATGATTAAGCCAAGGGGATTGGCTCCATGTATGAGAAGCTGGCCGAGTTTCTGTCCCTGTTGTGCCGCTTTATACTCTGTGACATTAGATAAATTAAACCTCCGTATACCTCAGTTTCCCGGGCTGTATAACGAAATCAACAGTGCATCCTGTTGCTGGCAGTTTTAATAAATAATACATGCAGCACTAAGAGTGAAGTCTGGCATAAGCATACAAAGAATGGTGGCTATTGTGTGCCGAGCACCCCCTGCACCCAACAAGTAGGTCTCTCCTTGCTTCTGAATGCTGTGTTGAGTGCTTGCTAGTCTGTGGATGGATGGGGAGAGCTGAGCTGAGCTGCTTCCCTCCCCCTGCACACCCAGGTACTTAGGAGGAAAGCAACACTACAAAAGCACACACACAAGGTATAAGAGGAAGAGTGGGTAACAGGGAACAAATACAAACACTGTCACAAAGAGCTCTTCTGATGATTGAAATGTGTGTGAAGAGGGAACAGGAGATTTTGAAATCCATCTGGATCAAGACAAACGTGTGATGAGCACAGAGCAGGCAGAGCTGATGCTGTCCCGACAGCACAGAGCAGGGGGAAGCAGGCATGTGCAGGAGTTTGGCTTGGTCCAACCTCGCCCTTAGAGCACGTGGAGCAAGCACTGTTGGAGGGGGCTGAGGCCTAAATAGCCACGGGCGAGATGAGTGAGTACCAACCCAAAGACGTCTGGACCACCAGAACATCAGTCCTGGCTGCCAAAGCAACCAGTAGATGGTGGGCTCATGAGGGTTTGAGGAGTCAAGGGAGAAGACACAGAAGTGTCGTAACCATTAAAATGAGTGGTAAGTGTGAAGCTCTGAACACTGTAGAGTGTACACAGCACATTCTCCAGCCAGTGTGAGTAGACGTTGAATCAACTGTGCCTTCAGCCCTGGAATCCTTTTAGTTAAACCCAGTAAACCCACTTCAACCTCCGTAACTCTGTACTTGGGCAATCGGGGAGATATTAACTCAGGCTATCTCATTATTATCTACTGCTGTGACAGACAGGATAATGTCCCCATGACAGCCACAGCATTATCCCAGGATCTGAAAATGTGTGTTACACAGCAAGGAGAGGTGAAGGTGGTAGAAGTCAAATTGCTAATCAACCTTCACATGACCTTGATAGAGGGATTTCAGAGAGATGGAATGAAGGAAGCAAATAGGAATGATACACCTAGAAGATGGAAGGAGTCATGGGTCAGAAAATGTACACATCCTGTAGAAGCCAGAAAAGACAAGGAGATGCCTCCAAAACGATACAGGCTATTGCCTTTGTTCTTGGTTGCACTCCAGAACTTGATGGTGAGACCCTATTGCTGAAGACCCCACACACTTTGGTCACAGACCATGAAGATATAAAATTGGTACTGACCAGGAAGCTCCTTCCCCGCTGGCCAGTTTCACAGTTCAAGTGCTATGTAAGCCACTGGGGGGAAGTCATCGACAATCTTACCCAGCTGTAAGCCCTGTGAACTACAGTTAATAACCAGAATGGCAAGATCTGCTCATGAGTGCGGTGGTACCACAAATATTGTGGGAGTAACCAGCTGATTTCTGATTGGGTGAAAGGTGGAAGGTGAGAACCTTCTCCTGGAAGTTGTCCTCTGACTGCTCTGGCACATGCCACGATGCTCCCTCACACATGAATTACTCGAAAGGCTTTTTTTTTAGACAGGGTCTCACTTGGCATGCGCTCATCTTGGCACATGCTCACCCTCTCTCACATATACACACATACACACAGAGATCACAATAATTACGTGATGGAAACAAAACACATTATGACAAATTCAACAACCAGGCTGAACAGAACCAAGGCTGAACTAGTCCACTGATTTCAAAGTGTTGAACGATACGATATCTAGGAATAAATTTGTGCCCCACTGGACCGATGAAGTGCTCTTGTGGCCACGCCACTGCGCCATAGGCAGTGGTTTTTTCTCTGTGTGGATGCTTGCCCCGCCCCTAGTAGGAAACACGTGTCTGGTACACAGTGTGCTGGTGGAGTGCTTGACCACGTATGTGACACCTGTATCTCCACCCCTCCCCAAGGCTCGCAGACCTTCATGAAGAGAGGTGAAAAGGCAGAAAGAGCCAAAGATGGAGAAGCCAGAGAAGACGGTGCTCTAAACCACTACACTGTCTTCATGTGTTGTGACAGCCACAGGCAAGGAACACAGCTGGCCTCTGCGCCTCCTTGTATCTGTTCCAATCGATGAACTGGACTGGCTGTCTCTGATGATGACCCACCTGCCTGTCTGCTTAGCGCACCCTCTGCATGGCTTTCTCGAACAGCCTGCAGCAAAGGCTTGGGGCTCTCACCTCCCTGGCTTCGCAGTCAAAGCCTCTGAGCTGGGCTGCATGTGCGGAGGTGCCTAGGGAGAATGGCCCCACCATGACTGCTTGACCGAAAATGAGGGGCAGAGGAGTGAAGCATTTGTCCGGTAAAGCAGAAATATTAGTAAATATCAGTTCCACAAGCAAAGACGTTCTTTAACTAATAGAAATGTTGAAGAGGGGGTGGGTTTCATGCTCCCTTGCACACAAGTTATTTCACAGACATTTCTTTTGAGACAGGGTCTCACTGTGTACCCCTGGCTGGCATGGAGCTCACTATGTAGACCAGGTTGGTCTCAAATTCGTGGAGAGATCCACCTACCTCTACTTCCCAGGTGCCGAAGTCAAAGGTGTGTACCACCACACCCGGATCAAGTACTTTTTTGTTCATCTGGCTCAGGACCAGTGGCAGAGCAACTCCTGGTGAATGCTCAGTTGAGGTTCTTGAGCAGCAGGCACATATATTCTGTGGTTATGCCAATGAAGAGAGTGAGCTTTCACACGGAGGAAATCACTGCCTATGCATAAGAGCGTTTCAGTGGCACAGCGGGGCCCAAATTTGTTCTTAGACATCACACAATTCAACACTTAGACATCATGAACTAGCTGCAGTCACCCTTCCATTCTGTTTACCTTCGTTGTTGAATTTGCCATATTGGGGTTTGTGATTAAGACAATTTGCAACTTCCCAGATAAATGATAAAAATCTACCTCAATACTCCGCCTCAGCTGTCCACAGTGGCCTGCTCACAGCTGTGGAGCTCAGGGCAGTCCTTCTGGGTTTAGTGTGTCGCATCACTCACTCAAGGAAGAAATGAACCTGAAGCAGAACCTGGGTCTCCTGGCCAAGTACATATGGACCAGACAGAAAAGCCGAGGCTCCAAGCCTCAGTCATACCAAGCACAGTGTCTGAGACAGTAAGGTCTGGGGCAACAGAAGACTGCAGGAGGAACTCAAGTCAATGGTGCACCCCCTTTGAGGGAAGATGTGGAACACAAATCGGGCAAAGGTAGGTCTAGGCCAGTCCTGGAGGGCATGTGCCCAGGCTAGACCCTTTTGCCATTCTGTTGTGGTTTTCCTTTACAGCAACCCGATACTGTAAACAGCTTCTGCTGTGCTCTCTCCTTTCCCTCCTACTTTTCTCTCTCCGCCTCTCTCTGTCTCTCCTTTATCTCTGGTCTCTCTCTACTTTTCCTCCCCTCCCTCCCTCCATCCCTCCTGTTCCTCCCTCACCTCTGCCCGCCCTTCCCCTATCTACTGAGACCCCTGCTCTCCCGTGTTACAAGAGGAAGGTTATGGTACTGAAGGCTGAGATTTCTCCTTGAGCAGATGCCCAAGAGTGCTGGTTGTTTAGCATTCAGTACTTGTGCACAGCTTGTGAGCACACCATATTTTAGTGTCTGTGTGTTTAGTCAAATACTGAGGACATATGTCTCTTCATAAACCTCCTCCGAGGACTGCTGACGGTAATTCAGAAAACAGTCTTAAATGTACCAGAATCCACCTTTGCCCTCTAGTGGGAAGGATTCATTCCAAAGAGCTCACTAACTCTGCCCAGACCTGCGCCCCCCTTAACCCTCCCCTTCAGTAGCCCCTGACCCCTAAGAAAGCTTAACAGCCATAAGCAAAGTGGGCAGACGTGGCATTCCAGATGTGAGTGCCCAGCACCTATCCATCTTCAGCGTTTAATGACGACGCTTCCGGGAATGAAATAAAACGCGCCACCCGGCACTGCAGAAAAACAAAGACACTAAAATTTAAGAGTGGAGTAAAACGTGTTTATGGACCTTACTGAAGAAAAGTTGCCGAGTGCTGCACCTAGAGACCCAGGCTGCTGCTCCTTGGGACTTTTCGGTGGGAAGCCACCGAGGCTCTTTGTCCAGGTTGAGCAGTTACTTGTCGCTGTTATGAGCAGACGATTGTTTTAGTCAAAGTTTATTTACAGGAAGCAGACCATTTAACAACCCAAGAAAGCATAACAATGGAAACTAATTTGACAGAACATTCTCAAAGCTTGAGGCATGGATTTCAGAGAACACTGTAGTCAGATTTCTGGAACGATGCATATCAATGTCATCCAAGTACCACTACGGAGTGACTGCTGTCTTCTGAGCACTTCTCATATCTCGTTTCATTTATGACTTGGAACAGTCCTCAAAGTAGCTATCAGTTTCCCTGCTTTCCAGACAAGGAAGTTGAGATTTGGAAATAAGAAGTCACTTCTCAGGAGCAGCAAGATGGCTTAGTGGCTAAAGGCACTTGCTGACAAGCCCGATGACCTGAGTTCGATCCCCATGTCCCATATGGTGGAAAGAGAGAACTAATTTCTCCAAGTTGTCTTCTGATTTCCACTTGTGCACTGTGGCATGTGTGTGATTGTGTGGGTGTGGGTGTGTGTACATATAATGAATAAATAAATAAATGTAATTTGTTAAGTAACTTCTCCATGGTACTATCATGACAAGTGGTGGGCCAGGACTCAGCTGCAAGTCTTCGTAATTCAGAACCTGTGCTCTGTCTCTGACTCCTGTGCTTTCTCAACTGTGCTACTAGCCAAGCTTCCTGGGATGTTTCAAAGGGTCACTGAGGAAGAATGCCATGGAGAATGGCCTGTGAGGAGGATCTGGACCCCCTACAAGGGTCTTTCCACAGCAGACACACAGAGTTGCCAACTGTTGACATAGAGATACTGGTTCCACTCTGCATCGTGGACCAGTCTCCTCATACAACAAGGAGTCAGCTACAATTAACACACTTATCCAATTTGGAGCAAAGTATTTTTCTTTCTTTTCTTTTCTTTTTTTCAGTTTGGTTTTTTGAGATAAGATTTCTCTGTGCAGCATATCCCTGACTGTCCTGGATCTCACTCTGCAGACCAGGCTGGCCTCAAACTCAGTGAGATTCACCTGCCTCTGCCTCCCAAGTGATGGGATTAAAGGTGTGCACCACTGCTGCCTGGCTAACCAAATATTTCTCTAACTCAATTTCAGCATTTGTCTGTCTCAGGTGATTGTTAATCTTTTATTCTCTCTGGAAAATAATTAGCAGTTATTGAATAACATATGCTCCAAGTATCAAAAGGTATTTCTTTTGCTACCCAGTTGTTTCATTTAACAATCTGTGGAGTACACATTAGTGTGTTAACAGAATGACAAGTTTTTGTCTGTGTACCGACTCATTTTTCAAAGAGTATTCACAAGTCTGTGATACTTCACAGAGTGATTCTTCACAAGAGTGTCAGCTGCACACACGAAGATGTTCCAGGCTTTGTCCCAAACTCTGGGTTTGAAACAGTAGACAAAGCAGATGCATATCATCATTGCTTCTTTGTATCATTATTGCTTCTGGATAATGATTCCTCTTTCTCTCTAAAATTTATCAGCTTGTTGGAGAATAATTAAATAACATTTAAAAAATTGAAATGTGTTCAAAGATTGGGAGACTTGAAATTGTTAGTAAGTCAGTTCCCTGGAAGGTGGTGTACAGATTCAATGACAATCCCAGTGGATCTTTCTACAGACATTGGCAGACTGGGTCTAAAATTTATATAAAAAGCAAAGAACCTGGTGAAGTCAAAATAATCTTGAAAAAGACGAGTAATACTGGAGGACTCGGCTACCTGATAGTTAGGCTGAATGTGGGGCTGTGGAGACGGCTCAGTGGTTAAGAGCACAGAGGTATTCCAGCACCCACATGTGGCTCACAAAATCACCTGTAACTCCGCCCCTTCTGGCCTCCAAAGGCATCAGGTGTGCATACACATACATACATGCAGCAGGCATGACCATACACATGCATACATGGTGGTGGAACACTCATAAACATACATAAACTGTTCCACAGATTAAAACACTGAAGGTGCAGCTGCTGGTTCAAGGTTGCTGGTGGGGGGATAGACATACATCAGTCAACGGAGCACAGTTCCAGAGAGATCCTTATACAGTTAATTGACAAAGATGCTAAAATAACTCAGCAGAGAAAGATTTGTATTAGCAGCAAATGGTGCCGGACTCCAAGAGAAATGAATGAACCTCAATCCACACTTGCAGTGTATTTGAAAAATTCAAAATGGATCACAGATCAAAACATAACACCTAAATTTCCAGAAAAAAATACTAGAGTCTTTAGGTTGTTGTACTATATAAACACTTCATGTATATAACACCATGAATTATTTCATGAATAATTTGACAAATTGAACTACAACAAAAATATAAATCTCTGTTCCTCAAAAGACACTGATAATAAAATGCAATTACATGCCACATACACAGAGAATATATCAAGTGTGTCAGGTGAAGGACTTTTATTCAGAATACAAAAAGAAAACTTGCAATTCAATAAAAAATAAAAAAGACTATTAAGTCTTTTGAAAAGCAAAATAGAAGGACAATTTGAATAACTGCTGGCGAGGATGTGGAGAAAAAATAACCGAAGTCTGCAGGTGTGCATCAGCTCAACCATTATGGATAACAGTATAGAGGCTCCTCAGAAAACTGCTCTAAGCAGGACATGTTAGTGCAAAGCTTTCATCCCAGCACTCAGGAGGCAGAAGTAGGTGGTCTCTGTGAGTTCAAGGCCAGCCTGGGCTACAGAGTGAGTTCCAAAGTAGAACAACCATATGATTCAGCTGTCCCACGTTTGTGTATATAGCCAAGAAAATAAAAACAATGTATGCAGAGGAGCTGCCGGATGCCCAAACTTACTATGAGATTATTCACGATGATATGATATAGAAAACTTGAGATGCCCAACAACAGATGACTGGCTAAATAAAATGTGACATAAACATGCAATGGAGAGTTATTCAGCCGTAAAGGAGAATGAAACCCTGTCATTTGCCCAGAAAGAGAGGAAGGAAGGAAGGAAGGAAGGAAGGAAGAAGGAAAACAACGTTAAACACAGAAGGACAGTACCTCATGATCTCCTGTGCACTGAAGCTGAAAGTAGAATAGTGGTAACTATTCTTGGGGAGGGTGGGAAGCGGAGGTGGGACTTTAACAGGACAGGCCACATGCATGTGTGCAAATGCCACACTGAATGCCATTTAATGAACAGGACAGACCACATGCATGTGTGCAAATGCCACACTGAATGCCACTTAATGAACAGGACAGGCCACATGCATGTGTGCAAATGCCACACTGAATCCCACTTAATGAACAATGACTACATGCTCATAAAAAGTACTAAAAGGGGACACATAAGTAAATGAAAAGATACTGAGGAAATGAAATCAGTATCACATCAAGGTGAACTGTATATCTACTAGAAGAACAGCTTAATGTGTGTGGTTGGGTGCGGGAATGTGTGCACCAAATGTCACCCACTGCTTCACTGGACAGCAGGAGAATAAATGGTATCCTCCAGCAGAATACATGTTATCCTTCAACAGAATACATGGTATCCTCCAGCAGAATACATGGTATCCTCCAGCAGAATACATGGTATCCTCCAGCAGAATACATGGCATCCTCCAGCAGAATACATGTTATCCTTCAGCAGAATACATGGTATCCTCCACCAGAATACACAGTATCCTCAAGTCTGTATGGGAATCTCACCTAGACAGATGGCATCTTAGGCCAGGGAGTTCACCTTTACAACTTTAAGGTATCAGAAACCACACAATGTCTAGTCTCAGACCACAGTGGAATTAAACTAGAAATTAATGAAAAAAATGATTTCTGAAAAATCCTAAAATACTTGAAAATTAAACAACACACTCCCCAATAATAGGTCAAAAACATCTCAAAATAAAATTTAAAATATTATGACTAGATGAAGATACAACCTGTCAAAAGTCACACCACGCTTTGGTGCTGAGGAGACCTAGAGTAAAGGATGTTGCCTAGAGAGAGAAATTTCTAAGAAGCATCACTCTAAATACCAAACTCAACAAACATAAACAAAAACACAAATTAAATCCCAAATAAGTAGAAAAAAACATAAAAAATAAAACCAGAGCAAAGATTGATGAAATCAAACACTGGAAATCAAGAGACAAAAATCGATAAAATCAAAGGCTGGAGAGAGGGCTCAGGGGTTAAGGGTACCGGCTGCTCTCACAGAGGACCCAAGTTTGATTCCCAGAACCCACATGGTGGTTCATAATCACCTGTGAGTCCAGTGCCAGAGGATCCGATGTCCTCTTCTGACCCCTGCAGACATCAGGCCTGCACATGGTGCACATGGATACATACAAGCACAACAGCCATACACATAAAATAAAATAATTTTAACTTTTTCAAATAATAAAACCCAAAACTGTTCTCTGTGAGGTAAAGAAAGCTGGGAGGTCTCTAGCCACTCTACCTAAGAAAGACACTAAGGTAAAAATTATGAATACCAGAAGTGAAAAAGATGTTGCTAGATCCCACGGGCATGAAAAGGATATAATTTCAGCACAGCTAGACTAGGCATTACATCACATCACGAGCGTGAGGCTAGCCTAGGCTTTATAGCAAATTCTGGGCTAGCTTAGTCTATATAGGCAGACCCTTTGTTAAAAAATTAAAAAGGAATATTGATAAGGTAGATGAAACAGACTTAATATTTAAAATATACAGCACGCAAAAACACACACAAGAAGAAATAAATAATATAAATATAGCCTCTGTGAGGAGCTGGAGACAGCGAACAGTTGCTGGGAGATGGAGAACCGTAATCCTCCATGGTATAGTCATTGGCAAGTTGTTCTTTACAAAGTACACAACCTTCCATCCATGCTCACACACGCAACCTTATTAAAGCAGGGGTTTGAAATAACAGCCACAAGCAGACAAAACACCATGGAGGTCGAGGACAATGTGTCAGGGGGATGAAGGAGTTTAGTGGGAGAGGGAGAGAATAAAATGATGAGGGGAATGTAAGCAAAATGCAGTATGTGTGTGTGTGCATGAGTGTGTGTGTGTGTGTGTGTGTGTGCGTGCATGCATGTGTGCGTGTGTGTGTGTGTGTGTGTGTGTGTGTGTGTGTGTGTGTGTACTGTGAGAGATTCAAAAATCATGATGACACTGTTTCAGGAGATGCAGAAGGAGAACCAGGACACTGTTGCGGTCCTCAAAGCTTTCTTCTGAAGTTCAAAAATGGGAGTAAGGAGAACCCCCCTCTACTTCTTGCCTCCCTACTTCTTGCCAACCTTGTAAATGCTTAGCTAGTGAGATAGATTCAGAGAAATAGCCAAGCCAAGCAGTACAAGCCTGTAATCCCAGCTATGAGGGGGCCCACAAGGGAGGTTGAGAGTTCAAGGCAGCCTAGGAAACTTGGTGATCTCAAAATTAAAAGTAAAAAGAAAGCCATGGATAGAGCTCGGTGATAGAGCACTTGCCAGCACCGAGACCTCCACCCCTGTTCAGAAAATGGAAGAAACAAATTGCCAGTGTTAGCAAATGGTGTGCTCCTATATGTTAAAAATCCAAAGGAATCCATTTTTAGCCCCAGAACTAATAAGTGATTATAACAAGGTATGAGAGAGAAAGTTAATATGCAAAAGCGAATTCTTTCCTATAGATTAGCAATGAGTAAGTGGACTTTAAAATTAAAGCTATCTATGTCATTACCAAAAAATAATATGTAGGTATAAATCTACTAAAATATGCACATATCTCTATGAGGAAAACCACAGGGTTCTGCCAAAAGGAATCAGGGAAGAATTAAGTAAATGAAGGGCTTCCTAGTGCTCATAGCTAAGAAGACTCGACGTTTTCAGGATGTCACTTCTTCCCATCTTGATGTGTAAATGCAGTGTGATCCCAAAGTGATGTAAGAGTTTATACACTGATCCAAAAGACCCAGGATGGGCAACAGAATACTGAAGAACAGAAGCAATGAGGGTGGGGTAAGGGGAGTGGCTGACAGGACCCAGTTTCAAAACTTGCTACAAAACCACACTAATCAAGACGGTGTGACATTGGGAGAGGAAATGACAAGTGTGGACAAGAATAGAGTTGCCAGAGACCGAGCTCTCTGGATACAGATAACTGAGCTTTGACGGACAGCAGAGCAAAGAAAAACAAGTTTTGCCAGCAGATGGTACTGGAGCAGATATCCACATGCAAGAGTAAATGAGTAAATAAGTCTAGACACCAATCTTCTACCATCAGGCAAGTTAACCAAATGACCAGAGATGGAAGTATGGAAGTCCAGAGGACAAGTTTAGATTGCCACTATCATCACTGATGACATTTACAGAGAAGACAAAAACATGATTCCTAAAAGAATGAATTGATGGGGCACTGTCTGCCCTTCCAGAGGACTCAGGTTCAGCTCCAAGCACCCACATGGCACCCCACAACTGTCTGTAACTCCAGGCTCAGGAGATCTGACACCTTCTGGCCTCTGAGAGTACCAGCCACACATGTGGTGCATAGACATACCTGCAGGCAAAACACCCATACACATAAAAATTTAAAAATTGAAAACTTGGGTATTGTTAAAATAAACAGTTCTGCAAAAGACAGTGTCTGTACAGTGAAAACCAATCCAGACTTGGAGGAAACATTTGCAAAAGGCTTATTTGGTAAAGGACTATCATCCCAAATAAATATTCCCTAACTTGTGATAGGGTTATAGTCTGATAAATTGAAAATATTATACATAAAAGTGCATTTCTGCTGTCTGTGTGGCTAACACTTGCAATCCTAGCATTCACGAGTCTGATGCTGTAGAAGGACCACAAGTTTGAAGACAGCAATACATAGTAAGACTTTACAAAATGAACAACAACAAAATCACCAAACACACCTGACCTGCTGACAGCCACAGCTTAGCAGCAGGGTGTACAGCAGCGTACTGACTGTTAACACTCATGACTGAGACTGACAGAGCTACAGTGATTGCTGCGCAGTAGCACCATATGCCATGAGCTCAGGGGAAACAAAGCCCACAGAGTACAGTTTCCACTCAATGAAAATTCTTTTCTCATCGTCATGAAGTTAAGAATGGTCAAACTTTTTTAAGTCTAACTGTCCTAAACTGACAGCCATCTGTTTGCAAAGAACTCCTAGAAATCGGCAGTAAGAAAACATACCAGAGAACTGAAAAGACACATCAGTCAAGAGCAAAAAGAGACAGCAGATAAGCCTCTGAGATTCTTCACACCAGAGGTTGCTGTGAAAATGGAAATCAAACAACCAGCCAGGCATGGCATCATTTACCTAACCCTGGCATGGAGGCCTCCTAGCTTATAATGTAATAAGGCCATTTCTCACAAAAATAGAAGGAGGAAAAGTGATGAAATACCACTGCACATCTATTAAAATGGCTCAAGTCCCCCAAATAACCTCAACAGTCATGTTGAGGATATGTTTGCCACGAGGTAGCTAGCCTGTGTCACATGCTCCTGACACCATGATGTGCCGTCTCAGACTAACAGAGCCAAACACTAAGGACTGAGTCCTCTGAAGCCATGAGCCCAAATAAGTCCTTCCCTTAAGTTGTTCATGTCAGGGATCTGCCACAGAGATGAAAGCTTGACTGATATAGGAGCTGATGAAGGACCATGGCCTGTGCAATTGCAAGGATCTTGTCACTTCTGTTAACAATCACATAGACATCCTGGAAAAGACAAGACTGTAGACAATGAAGCATTAAATGTTGCCAGGGCTGGAAATAGGGAGTGGAAGGGACAGCTAGGGGAACTGTCATTTGAAATGTGTTCCAACCCATAGTACGTACACACAACACTGGCTTTAATATTGAACAGTAACAATGAACTGATGTAGGTCTACCAGTTGTAACAAATGTACCACCCTGGTAGGGAATACAGATAGTGTAGGAGGTAACATATACATGTGTATGTGTAGTGGGGTGGTATTTGGAGGATCTTTGTGCTCTAGTCTTGATTTTTACTTTGAGCCTAAACTGATTTAAAATTAAACCCTTTAAAACAAACCTGACAGCACAAAAGTCTTAGCAAGGGTGAGAAGCAACCAGATTTCTCATACAGTGTTGGTAGGGATGCAAGATGGTAGAATCATTTTAGAAAATAGCTTGACGGTTTCATGTGAAATTAAACATTCTAACATCATATAATCCCTCATATGCATGTGTCCCACACAAACAAAAATGTTAATATAAATACCTACACATATCATTTAGGGGACTTTTTGGTTTTTGTCTTTCTGGTTTAATGCCATTTTTTTTTTCTGAGACTGGACCTCACTCCTTTGCCCAGGCTTGCCTGGAACTCACTGTGTAGTCCAGGCTAACTTCAAATTCATAATAATACTCTTGCCTCAGACTCCAAGCACCGGGATTATTAGTGTAAGCCACCACTTAATTCCATTTTTATTATAAATGAGTGTATTTGTCATGTTGGGTTGCCATAACAACAACAACTAGGGGGAGAAAAAGAAGACCATACAGTAGGCATCTTAAACAATAGAAATTAATTTTCTCAGAGTTTGGGAAGCTGGAAGCCCCAGATCAAGGCATCATGTGATTTAATTCCTGGTGATAGCTCTCCTCTTGGCTTACAGGTAGTGACGTCTTCATATTCATTCATAACAGAGAGAAAGACAGAGACAGAGAGACAGAGAGAGATCATAAAGTCACTAATCCTAGCATGAGCATCCCACTCTCATGATTCTTCCAACTCTAATTACCTCCCCGAACCTCCATTAATAAATACCATCACTTCAGATTCAGGATTCAACAGATTCATTTTAATTCTGTAGCAGTAGCTATTGAGTTTTTATTAAATGATTTTTCTCTACCTATTGAGATCTTCATGAAAATGTTCCCATTTACTCTGCCAATGTGCTAGATTAAGTTAAAGATTTCCTAATTTTAAATCTTCATTAAATTCCTGAAATAAGGTCTACTTGGCTATAATTTATTTTGTTATGTACTTATTGCTTGATCTCAGTTTTATTGCTAATAATTTGTTCATAATTTCTAAATAAGCATAGTTTGTGGTTAAGTTCATTTTCTGCCTGTAAAGTTTTGACTCTGTTCTGGAGTGTACCAAAATAACAAGGATAGAATTTCATCTGACTATATTAGACAAAAATTAGAGCCAGGCATTCCTTAAAACTGTACAAAATTAACCTCTAAATACAACTGAACTACAAAAAAAGTTTAAGGGAGTAGATCTCCTGCAACTTATCTCCATCTCCAATGGTGCCGTCTCTCCAGGTTTCTCTATTCGGCCTTCAGTCTATTTCTGTAACGTCTACTCTTGTACATTTTCAAAGGCATAAATATTGCTCATTCTTCTGTTTTGTTTTTTGCCCTTGGCCAACAGTTATTCCCCTTCTCTGGAAGACTTTTCACTTACTCTATTTTTATTTAATAAAAATTTCCACAGCCTCTCAAATTCTTAATATTTAGTTTTTTATTTTTTATGATTTTTGATCTTGTCTTCACCAGTTTTTATCTATTTGCTTTGTTGTTTCTTTTCTTGGTAAATACATTTTATTTGATGATTTCCTTCCATAAGTGTGATGATGATCAGCCACCTGTAGCTGGTTAAATGAATAAAGACAATTTAACAGGACTATACACCTACAATGGGGCTGAAAAGCTGTAAGATGCTCTCCTTGCTACTTAGAAGTAAATGTGACCTGGTGTTAGAGGCTATTTGTGAACGTATATTTCTATACTTTCACTATGTATCTATATGACCATGGCCAATGTATTATTACATTTGATCTAAATTTACTATAAATGAGGTGTAGTCATTGGGATGATAGGAGATTCTAGCTCCTGTATCCTTGCAGAAACAACAATCTGAAGGACTGTCCAAACAGAAAAACAGCTACAGAACCTCAATGAGACGTTAGAGCACCTGGTGTAGTACAGAAACAAAGAACAGTGATTGAAAGAGGGTGGAAGGGTGGGTGCCAGGTGGTGGTGGCGCACGCCTTTAATCCCAGCACTCGGGAGGCAGAGCCAGGTGGATCTCTGTGAGTTCGAGGCCAGCCTGGGCTACAGAGTGAGTACCAGGAAAGGCACAAAGCTACACAGAGAAACCCTGTCTCGAAAAATAAAACAAAACAAAAAAAAAGTTTAAAAAAAGAAAGAAAGAGGGTGGAAGGAGATCTTCACATTACCCACCCTGCCCACTCGAGAAGAGGGAGTGCAGCATAGGAGGAAATAACCCTCCATACGAAAACAACACCAAAGCAAGTACTCAGCTTAGCCACAAACCTCAGCATCAGACCAGCCTGGGTTCAGGCTAGAACCCATGGCCTTAGGCTCCAGACCAGTCCCCTGGATCATAGCATCAACCTTACCCCCATCCACAATTCCAGACTCCAAGCCCAGCCCTGTAGCTAGAGTTTTCCTGCCTGTCCCACAGTCAGGACAAATCTCTGCCACCCGCCAGTCCCACAGCCGCTCAGACCCAACCAAGTAAACACAGAGACTTATATTGCTTACAAACTGTATGGCCGTGGCAGGCTTCTTGCTAACTGTTTTTATAGCTTAAATTAATCCATTTCTATAAATCTATACCTTGCCACATGGCTTGTGGCTTACCGGCATCTTCACATGCTGTTTGTCATGGTGGCGGCTGGCAGTGTCTCCGCTCAGCCTTCCACTTCCCAGAATTCTCTCCTCCTTGTCCCGCCTATACTTCTTCCTGCCTGACCACTGGCCAATCAGTGTTTTATTCATTGACCAATAAGCAACATGTTTGACATACAGACCATCCCACAGCACAGTCCCATAGACACAAGCTCCAAACTTGCCCTGATGGACCCAAACACCTGGTGTTCTCCCTTATAGACCCAGGAATCAAGTTTACCAGCTACAGGACACCCCAGAAGATGTCTCCAGACATAACGCTATCTATGAATGCATCTGGCAGCCAGCCCACAGCCTCTGGGTGGTTCTGCTGCTAAAGGACTTTCCTTAAAATGTCTAGTCTATAAAAACTGAAAAGTACTCATATTTCTTCAAATATGCAGACACAAAGCTACAAGAATCACACACACCAAGAAAACATCACCGTGAGGCCTGAGCTGGCAGAGGATAGAGATGGCTCCCCTCTAGACCTCTTGGTCTGTGGGGGGTGAGGAGGCACAATCAACCAGGAGCACCATCATACCAAGCATGCTACCCATGGTTTCTAGGCCTGGGCACACAAGAGAAGAAAAACAACAGCTCTGTGCCATGCCTTGCAGCTGGGGCAGGCAGGACTCTACCAGGAGCCCTGGCACTGGGCAGTCAGGCACCACTATGGTGAGCAAGTACAGGTGGGGAAATGGAAGAGAGAAAGGGCCAAAATAGTTCATGGGCTTGGGAGAGAGGCAGATCTGAAGAAGTGAGGTTGGTGAAGAACAGGTTGATGTGAATGGCCTGCTAGCCACCCAAGTCCAAGACGATGTCTAGTCCTGGGCAATTGACAAGGGCCAAGTCTTGGTCCAAGACCCTGAAGCAGCCAAGGGGGACTGTGTTGATGTCTGTGGCTCCTGTTACCACTGAGGGCTGTACAGAGGCCTATAGTCTGGGCTACACCTGGAGCCATGTTGGTATCCAAGGGCCATGCTGCCACAGGGACCATGCTGATCTGAGTGGCCTGTGCTGCCATCTGGGGCCATGGTGACCTCCAAGCCCAGGCTGCTGCTAAGGACCATGGTCCTACCATAGCCAGGGTCTGTGTTGATATCCCTGGCCCATGTTGCCACCAAAGGCCGTGTAGATGCCACCTAGACCACACAGGTTTCGATCTAGGCCACAACCTGTAACCATGTTGGTTTTCAAGGGCTGTGCTGCCAAAGCCAAGCCAATTCAAGTGGCCAGCACTGTCACCTGGGGCCATTGTATCATGTAGGCCAGGGCTGCTGCTGAGGGCCATGTCTGGGTCCATGACCCCACTGCAGCCAGGGTCTGTGTTAATGTCTGTAGCTCCTGATACCTGGGGCCATGTTGGTATCTGAGGGCTATGCTGCCACAGAAGCCATGCCAATCCAAGTGTCCTGCACTATCACCTGGGACTCTGGTGACATCTGAGCCTGGGCTGCTGCCTAGGACCATGTCTAGGGCCATAGTCCTATCACAACCTGGGTCTGTATTGATGTTCAAGGCCCATGTTGCCACCAAAGACAACACTGATGCCCATGGTCTAGGCTGCAACCTGTGGCCATGAGGGTGTCAGGACCATGCTGATCTGAGTGGTCTGTGTTGTCACCCGGGGCCATGGTGTCATCCAGGCCAGGGCTGCCACCAAGGGCCATGTCTGGGTCCATGGTCCTACAACAGCCAGGGTCTGAGTTGATGTCCATGGCTCCTGTTACCACTGAGGGCCATGTGGATGATCAAGATTGGTCAGCCACCTGAGACTATGTCAATGTCCAAGGACCATTCCACTGCTGGGGCCATACTGATCTGGGTGGCCTGTGCTGCCACTGGGGCCATGGTGATGTCTGGGCCCAAGCTGCTGCCAAGAGCATGTCCAGGCCCATGGTCCCACTGCAGCTGGGGTCTGTGATGATGTCCACAGCCCACATTAGCACAGGGGGATCATTGGAACCGTGTTGTGCTGAACCAGCCCCACCCTTAAATGACCCTAGGATAGCTGGTCCTACCCCTTGCTGGGTACTGCAGTAGGAGAGCTGGTCCCGTACTCAGGAAAGATGACCCCACCCCTCACCATAGGCATGCACCTCACCTAGGCAGCACACTAGAGCTGACCCCGTGGTCAGGGATACAGGTGAGCCAACCCTGAGCACATGAGAGCAAGAGAGCTGACCCCACCCCACCTCATCCTCCATGTGGTGGCATGGGTGAGAGAAAGATGTCCTTCCCCCCCCTTACTCCCGCTTACCTGTGGCAGGTGAGAGAGCTGGCTCCGGGGCCATGAGAGCGGGGGAGCTAGTGCTGACCTCACCAGCTGCAGCACACAGGACAGCAGGTCCTGCACCCAGCCTGGGCAGCACACTAGAACTGACCCTGTTGTTGGGGGAGCAGGTGAGCCAGCCCTGAGTGTGTGAGAGCAGGAGAGCTGACCCTGCCCCCCACCTCATATGCCCCCTACAGCTATCAGGAGAGAGGGCCCTGCACTTCACCTGAGCAACACAGTAGAGCTGACCCTGGTGGTGTGAGTGAGGGTGACCCAGATCTGAGGACCTGAAAGCTGGAGAATTGGCCCTGCTCCCTGCTGCAGGCTGCATTGGGTGAGCTAGCTGAGGCAGTGCTGGAGAGCTCACCCAGGTAGTGATAACGAGGGAAAGCTGGAGGGCCGACCAACCCAGCTACCATCCAGGCCCAGAACCAGAACTATGAGTTAGCCCACCCCAACACCCACCTCATCTATGAACTGCTGGAGCATGTGAAGGGGCCAGTCTTGCAGATCCAAAGCTATGGGATCTCCACGACACAAGGCAACAACAGTATATCCAAGAGGAGCCCCCCGTGAAGCCCATTATTGGTGGTGTAGCAGAGCCCAGAGGCCTCGAGCCAGATCAATGACTCTGACAATGAACTTGCAAGTAAAGATGAATGGACTGAAGGGTAAGCTGTGTGACTCGGTGGGCCACACCACAGCTTCCATGACAAGACTCGTCTCCTTTTTATTTATTTGTTTGTTTTGGTTGTTTGGTTTTTCTTTTAAATTTTGTTTGTTTGGGGTGGGGGAGGTTACAAGGGCAGAGGATGGATGCAAGGGGACAGGGGATAAGTGGGATCAGAATGCGTGATATGAGAATCAATAAAAGCTAAAAGAATTAAAACAAAAAAAAAGAATTTCATACAACTCATTTTGGGCATTCTCATCTCCAAATTATCCCCTTACTACCCTCTCCACATGTCATTGGTCCTTTCTCATTGCTGAGTAACATTTGGTTCAATGAATAAACCACAATTTGTGGGGGGAAAAAAACCCTCACCACTAAATGGGTGAAATAAACAGAAGACACCAGTTACTGATGCCAGACAGAAATTTATGAGCTTCCTACAAGAAATACAAAATAATTGTCTTCTGGAACCCACAGACAACTAAGGAAATCAGAGAAACAGCACATGAACAAGAAGAGCTCAACGAAGGGACAGAAACCATTGAAAAGAACCAAATTAAAATCCAGAACTAAAGAATGAAAGAACTGAAATTAAAAACTCCATATTTAGCTGCAGGAACACGGTCTATCAAGGACAGGGGTTAATGTCTTCAAAGACAGATCATTCTGAAATTACTCAGGACACAGAAAGAATGAAAATAAGTGGAAAAGAGCCTACAGACATTACAGGAAACCCACCAAACAAACCAAAAATCTTACGTGGCATCCAAAGAAAGCAGAAAAACACAAAGGTTATTTAGATAAGTAATGACAGAAAGCTTCCCTGCTCCGGAGAGGGAAATGAACGCACAGATCCATGAAGACAGAGAATGTCAAATATTAAAGATAAAGAGATCCTCACCAAGACACAGCATAGTCAAATTCTCAAAAAAGAAAGAATTTTTTAAACAAGGGAAAAGTGACATTAGGAACAAAGGGACCCCCATGAGGCTATCTAGAGATTTCTCAGCAGACACCTTGTAGGCCAAGAGTGAGGTATGATATATTCAAAGTTCTGCAAAGAAGACTACCTGTCGAGAGTAATACTATCTGACAAAATGTTGTACATCAGAAACTGTGATGGCTGTTCTTGGTTGTCAACTTGACTACGTCTGGAATTAACTAAAACTCAAATGATGGGGCATAACTGTGAGGACTTTTGTTTTAATTAAATCATTTGAAGTGGAAAGACTCATTTCTAATTCAAATCTTTGAGAAGTGAGTGATCAACCTTTAATCCAGATCTTTTGAGGTGAGAAGACCCACCTCTAGTCGAGGCCACATCTTCTGTGCTGGCATCCTATATAAAGGACATAGAAGAAGGAAGCTTGCTCTCTCTTTGCCTGCTTGTTTTCACTCTTGATAGCAAGTCCATTCCTTCACGGGCATCAGAGCCTTCTTCTTTGGGATTCCAGCATATACTGAAGACCAGCTGAGACATTCGGCCTCGTGGACTGAACAACCACTGGGTTCTTGGACTTCTCATTCAAGACAGCCATTGTTGGATTAGTTGGACCACAGTCTTTAAGCCAGTCTAGTGAATCCTTTCTGTATAGAGAGATTCATTCTATAAATTCTGTTCTGCTAGAATACCCTGACTAATGCAGAAATGAATAGAGACTTTGGCAAATAAAATCTTCAGGAATTCATTATCAATCACAAAACCTGTCTTTTAAGAAATGCTAAAAGGATGTTTTCAAGCTGAAGCAAAGGGCACTATGAAAATATTAGCTCAGTATGGTGTTGTGTAGTGGGTAGCTGTTCCAGCTTTGACCTGGAAGCACTGATCCTAGTGAGGCAGCCGGTAACTGCCATGCCTACCTACAACCTGCCCCTGGGGCGTGGCTGAGATGGGACCCCTTAAGACCCGAGATCCGTAAGTGCCAGCCCTCTTGGCTCCTCGTGATCCTGGATACTGGACTGCAGACCAAGTCAGAGTTCTCTAGAGAACCCCACTGGACTGCACCTCACTTCTCCTGATCCTGTAACCAACCCCTTTACTGGCTGTAAGTTACCCCCAAATAAACCTCCTTTTAACTACCAGATAAACTAGGTGGAGTTGCCTTGTTAAATCCCCACTTTAGTGCTGCACACCTTTAATACAAGAACTCAGGAGGCAGAGGCAGGCAAATCTCTGTGAGTTCAAGGCCACCCTGGTCTACATAGAGGGGTCCAGGACAGCCAAAGACACATAGTAAGACTGTCCCAAAATAAACATGAAAATATAAAACTTGTAAAGAAAAACGCATGGCTATTATTCCTTTGCATACAGAGGTCTTATGGTATAGGTACAAAACACAGTTCAGCTTGAAAACTCTATTCCGAAAGTAGTCTTGACATCACTTAGTAACTTACAGTATTTGACAAACTACTTTAGATTCTACAATTAATCTCACTTCTGCATAAATTGCCAGGATTATTAACATTTCTTATTTTGATATCTTAGGTAATAAATGCAATTCACAATTACAGCAGCTGTGGTTGCAAGGCTGGTGTGAGCCTAAACTGCTGCAGAGAGGGTTTTGGGGAGGAAGGGGGTTGCCAGAGCTTGAGGGACATAAGAGAGACTGGGGCTGGGAGTGATTAGAATGCATTACATATATGCATGAAATTATCAAAGGACATTTTAATTAATAATAACTTATATAATACAAAGTCTATGTATATAAAGTATTATATAATACTCTATGTTAAAGAGTAAAAATAAAAATGAAGTTACTCTTAATAGACTCACACCACACATTCTTCTAAAATAAGCCTTTATTTTATTCAACATTAAGCGCTGAAATTCAACTGAATAAACCACATCTATAGCGTGTTCATTTAGCTGCTCTATCACACTGATTCACCCACTAACTTATCATTCGTTTGGTTTGGCTTTTTAGTTTTATTTTTTAGTTAGGATACAAAGTAGCAGGTTTCCTTCCCACTCTTTTATACATTGTTTGGGGGGGTCTCCCTCCCTCCCCAGCCCCGTCTCCCCTTCCTATTTGTTTCCTTCTGCCCCAGCCAGCACCTGCTTTCTCCTCTCATGTCACATGTGTTCTATAACCCTTCCCAGCCCCTTCCTTAAGACCTCCTCCCCCATCTCACCGTCCTCTCCCTGTCCTCTTTCCAGCGCTGTGACCAACCCCGACACTCACTCCCATGTACTGCACATCCATAAAATGAAAAGTGAGGTGCGGCATATGAAAGAGAACATGAGCATTTGTCTTTCTGTGCCAAGGTTAGCTCACAATATAATATTTTCAACTTCCATTCATTTTCCAAGAGAATATTTTGGAATTTGTTTTTTATTTGTTTGTTTTGTTTTGTTTTAAGATAGAATCTTACTGTGTAGCTCCTTGAACTCATGGAGATCTACTGGCTCTGCCTCCCAACTTCTGGGATTAAAGGTATGTACCACTCTGCCCACCTTCCTGTAAAGTTCTTAATTTTGTTTTTCTTTATGGCTGAATAAAATTCAATTATGCACATTACCACACTTCCATTATCCATTCATCCATCAGCTGATGGAGGTGTTGATAGAATGCAGGTGAGTTCTGTTTCCTTGCTTTTGTATAGATGTTCTTCAAAAGCCTGTCCAGTGTTCAATCCCAGCTTTCTGCCTCATCCATACCCAAGACAGTGTTTCCCACCCTCTCATTTGATTAAACCCTTAATGACCCGGCGACTACCACACTCGACCCTCAGTGCCCTCTTTCTCTGGGGACCGGGGCATCAACTCACTTGTGCTTTTCCACTCCCTCTGCTCTGGCACTGGGCACATTTCTCCTCCTTCCTACGCTCCTCAGGTGACCTTGGTGGTGTGACACAGCTCACATTCATAAACAGTCCAAGTTCTTCCAGGGATCTCACCTTGCCACTGGAGTCAGAGTACTTCTGAGGGTTTGGAGAAAGTCGTGACATTGCAGATTTATGTTTTAAGAAATCCTCCCAGTGGATTAGTAGGGCCTGACTGAAGTAAATGAAGAATCCTAAAGCCATGCATGGCCCAGCTGTGGAAAAGTGTCTCTAACTCATTAAAAATGTCAAGACACAGAAAGCAGAGTGATGACCCACTTAAACCTTAATTCAGCTCTCATTTTTGACTTAGGGAAACTGAGGCAGGGATGAATTCCATGACTCACCCACAGCCGCTCAGAGCGTGTCAGATGCCAAAAGCATCCCCTTAGCTATTCGCTCTGCAGCTGACTTTTCTTCACTGTGCTGGTGTGATTGAGAATGTCATGGAGAGTCTACAGTAGAATCTAATTGAGTGGATGTCTCTGGGCATAGAGCTTTCCCCAGCTCCCCAGAAAGATTAATAAGAAGTGGCCCCTGCCCTTGAGAAGCCCACACTCTAGCAAGCGTGGCATTAATAAAACCAAGAATAAAGGCTACCACAGCTGAAAGCCCGGGGTGGTCTGGAAAAGCACAGAAGCCAGTGCTGAACTTGATTGGTGAGGTCAGAAGGGTGACATTCAATCTATGCAAAATCCATTCTGCTTTGTTTGTGTATCTACTCCAAGAGTAGAATAAGAAAATGTTCTATTTTTAACTCTATTTATTCATATCATTCCATAAATATTTACTTGAATATTTGCTGAGTTCTTGCCTCATATCAGATTCCTCGTGGCAAAAGCCAATGGAGAATGACTAGGGAAAAGCTACCCTGGCGGGGGTGAGGACACTCTAGGACAGCCTCGAAGACGACAGGTACTATACAAAGCAAAGCCAATAATGAAAAATCTAAAGGCTGGAAAATGTGATTCCCAATCATATTAGACTCTGACAATTGCATACATCCTTCTTCCTCTTCCAAAGCCTGCTTTGGGAGGGAGTAAATACATCTATCATTCTTATCTGGGTGCAAATTTAAATTTCAACACATAACTCTCCGAGGTCATTGTGGTTTAATTTTTATGAAAACAATCTTTTAATATAGACAAGATATTTTCAGGGCTTGGGATGAAGCCCAGTGACTGGTCTGGCATGTGCAAGGTGTTGGGTTCAACACAAGGCAGGGGTGGGGGAGAAGACGATACTCTCATATTGTAGGAAGTGTGGGTATCTGTGGAGGGAAAGAGCCTAGCAGCACGTGTGCCCATGCATCATGCACCTGCCATCCCTGGACCCCACTCCCACAGTACAGTGAACACAGACGCTGTTCTACACCTCACCTCCATCTCCAAACCACCACTGCAGAAGTGTATCTTCTGTGTTGGCCCCCTCTGCAGGAGCAGTCAGATCATGTATCTCACCCCAGTCTTCATGACTTATTCTCACTTCCTGCCCAGGGTGTCTCTGATGCTGCAGCTTGGGGCAGCCACTCAAATGTACTCTTTTCTCAGCACATATGACCAGGAAATACAACAGAGTTAATTTCCCTGAGACCATCTTGATCCAGGGCGAGGCAGGGAAACTAGTGGATTCATGCTTCTGTCTTTGGTCTTTCGGGCAGACACTCCACAGAGTGCCGTGGGACCCTGAGACAAGTAAAGTAGCTGTAGCAGCTGGAAGTTCAATAACCCAGTTTGGCCTGACTGCCCTCCTGAAACCCAGCTCCCTAGGATTGCATTCCTACAAGCTTCAATAACAAGCCTGTGTCTCAGGCTCTGATTTCTGGGTAACTAAAACTTGGAGTATCGGGATCTATTACTTTATTCTTTCCTTTAAGAATCCTTCTGGAGAGCTTTAAAAAGAAACAGTCTCCATGTTTTCCAATAATCTAAAATTCTGAAATTTGACAGGAATCCACAGATGTGACTGTCACCTCTTTCAGGAGGCAGCCACTTCAAGTTAGTGAGTCACAGAATTAGTCAAAGCACACTGATGCCAAACGTGTGCCTTCCTCTTCAGACGTGGCTTCTTTCAAAAGTTCTTTTTACGTCTTATTTCTTGGATTTTCTGGATGCACATCAGCCTGACAAGAAGGCCTGGGTCACGGATGCTGTTTTCATTTTCATATTTTGTTTCTCTTATGTCTAAAGTACAGAGAGCTCTGCCCCGTGGCACCAAGGACCATGACTGCTGAAGGCCAATGTGAATAAAGTTCCTTACACAGCTTGTAAATGGACCATCCTTCACTGAATATCAGCAACCCGCTCAGGTCCACGCTGGTCAGAGAAGAGAGAAAGCTTACAGAGGCTCCTGGCTAACTCTTGCACAGAGATACCCAGCCTGGTCAGGTGGTGATGGCCACCTAGTGAGGTAAAGATATGTTGTGCTCTTTTTGCTTGTGCCTTCCTTGTTTAATGCAAGAGTCAACCCTTGCATGTTGTTGGTACTGGAAGTCTAACTCAGACATCTAAGGAAGAGTCAGCATGTGAACCATCTCACTTTCTGATTTGGGGGTTTTTGTTATAGTTTATTTGGCTGGTTCACTGTTTGGTTAGCTGCTTGGTTGGCTGGTTGGTTGAGTGGGTGGATGGATGGCTGGCTGGCTGGCTGGCTGGCTGGCTGGCTGGATGGATGGATGGATGGATGGATGGATGGATGGATGGTTGGTTGATTAATTGGTTAGTTGGTTAGTTGGTTGGTTTTAATACAGGGTTTCACTGTGTATCCCTAGCTGGCCTGGAACTGCTACATAGATGAAGTTGGCCTCAAACTCACAGAGATCTTCCTGCCTCTGCCTCTAAAATGCTGGGATTGGAGGTGTACACCACCATGCCAAGCCTCATCTAGCTTTTCAAAGCATGGTTAAGTTTTCAGATCTGAGTTTGGCTGGCATCTCAGAATCTATCGAGGGTCAGTTTCCTGTGCAGTTCACATATGAAATGCAATACAAGTGGGAAAATGTGGCCAGCTCCGTCAGTGACAGAGGGAGTTGGAGGATGAATAGCTTCCTTGACTCTGATGCCTGACTGAGCAGTGTGGACCCAGACATCACCCTGCTACATAAGCCCTTTGCTTGGCTTACCTGTGACTGCCAGAAGGATAACTTCTTCACCAGCCTTCCCAAGATCCGAAGACTGTCTCTCATGGAACTGCTTACACTGGCAAGTCTTACAGGTTTTATTAGCTATATTAATTACATAAAATAATGGGCTTCATTATGACATTTTCATATATGTATAAAATGCACTTGAGCATATATCTTCTCATGCTCCTCTCCTCACTACTGGTGGCTGTCTTTTTTCTTCTTTTTTAAATTGAAATAGAATTATATCATTTCCTCCCTTGCTCTCCTTCCTCCATCCCTACCCCACACACAATCCCTCTCAAATTCATGACCTCTATTTTAATTGTTGTTGTTATGTATGTGCATATGAATAAATACATAAATACAAGCTGCTGAATCTGTTGAGTGTTGCTTATGTGTATATGCTTTAAGGGCTGACCACTTGGTATTGGATAACCACTTAGATGGTTCAATCCCTGAGGAACACTAACTCATTCTCTCTCTCTCTCTCTCTCTCTCTCTCTCTCTCTCTCTCTCTCTCTCTCTCTCTCTCTCCAGTTATTAATTGACTTTATTTCTTCATCTAGGAGTGGAGATTTCTCACCCTGTGAGATTTCTCCCATCTGTGTTGGTACATCAATTGGTTTTGCATTGTTCAGGTCTTGTTTAGGCAGCCATATGGTTGAGATGTCATGGGTGTGACTTCCTTGACATATCTAGAGGACACAATCTTGCCCAGAGTTCCTGGTCCTCTGGTTAATCTACATCCCATATATGAAAGGAAACATGATTAGTTGTTTTTCTGGGTTGCCACATGATCTCCAGCTCCATGCATTTTCCTGCAAATGGAAGAATTTCATTCTTTGTAGGGCCATATAAACCATCATTGTGTATGTATGTTTGGGTGGGTGTGTGTGTGTATTCACATTTTCTTTGTTTTTCTGTTAGTGTCGTCTAAGCCAGTTACACATCTTAGCTGTCTAAATGATGCAGAAAAGGAGAATTGGCCGTTCTCTCCAGCGTGCTGACTTTGATCCCTTTGACTATACACCCAGGGCTGTTACAGGAGAGGCACAGCAGCAGGAGTGAGTGTTAGGGGCATCACTGTGGTCCGTCCCTGAAGCACCAGAGCCAGGGTTCCACAGTCACCTTCAAAGTCACACCTACTTCCACCAGTCATGTCCTTCCAGCTAAAGGGTCCATAATCTGACAAAACAGTGCTACCACCCGGGGAAAAGAGTTCAAACCTTAAGTCTGTGGAGGACATTTCAAGTCCCCACAGTCGGGCAGGGGTACGATAACCCGTCTCTACTCCAGTGGCCTCTGAATATCCCCTTTTTTTGGGATTTTATGGAGTAATTCAGGGACATACTAGCTGTTCCTTGACCTGGTTGTACTCTGCAACAACCTTGACAACACCTCCCCCAGACTCCCTGCCTTGGCCCCTCTGCGCAAGACTCTTTTTGCCAATGCCCCTCAGCTGCCAGAACATCTGTATGAGTGAACAGAGCTGCAAACCTCCAGGCCCACTTGGCCTCTATGGCACCCATTGAGCCCTTGGGAAGCACAGCCTTGCCACACCAAAATGGTACCTATTTTACAACCTCTGTGCCACCTCTCACAGCTAGCACAGGCTGATCCCATTTTCCAAACACCCTAGGCAAGAACTGGCTCCAGTCTCTCCTTTGTTGTGTGACCCCAAAGTTCTGTAGCTACTTCCAGGACTAAGAACTCCCCTTCCAGCTGTGGTTCCAGAGGAGTCCACAGTCTCCTCAGTCCATCAGTGTCCTCACCAGTGGGAGGTGTCTGACTCCTCTCTCACACAGTGTTTCCAGATTCCCCATTATGGGCACCAAGAAGGTGTCGCCTTAATAAAATGGCATGTCACCCTCACTAGCCTCCTGACTTGGAGTCCCTATAGATTCCACCAGGGAGGAATTGAGTAGGAAGGTTCTGGAATGTCTGCCATCTCCTCCTAAGCTGATCTGGAAAATGAATCTGGGGCTCACTTGCTGTTCTCTTTGGGTTGCAGAAGCTCTTAGAGACAGTGTTTCTGTGTAGGGGCTTCCATCAGAGTGTCAAGACAGTGGGATAATGTCCCACCACAGGAACGGTGGCTTGGTTTGCTTTCTGTTGCTGTAATAAAACACCATGACCAAAAGCAAATTGTGTGGGGGATGGGCCCATTGTAGACCATCATGAAGGGAAGTCAGGGTGGGTACCTGGAGACAAGACCTGAAGCAGGGGCATGGAGAAATACTGCTCACTGGCTTACTTCTCATGGCTTTCCCAGCCTGCTTTCTTATGCCCTCCATGTCTACCTGCCCAGGGGTAGCACTACCTCCAGTGAGTCCTACTGGCAATCCAACGGAGCCATTTTCTCAACTGACGTTCTCCTTCCCAAACATGTCCAGGGTATTGCTAAGTTGGCAAAAGCCAACCAGCACATGTATTTATTGCAATTGCTACTGTGACTTTACTCTGTGCGGTAGGTGCTATTACTGTGCTTATTTTATAAGTGAGAGCTCTATTTCAACTTTTATCTTAGGCTTGTATTGTATGTTTAAACACTTAGCAGGTGATGGGGAGATGGATGGGTGGATAGTGAGTGAATGGATGGGTGGTAGGTGAGTGGATGGATATAGATGGATAAATGTATGTATGTGTGGGTGGATGAATGGATGGATGGATGGATGGATGTGGATGGATGGACAAATTTTAGCTTGTTCAAATAAAACTAATTCTCATTCTCAGGCTAAACTCTCTGTCTTAAAGTTACCATTTACCATCTCAGCGAATTTTCAGAAGACTCATGAAGAAGGAGCAAAAGGCCAAAGATCCCATTTGCTGTGGTCTCCATTCACCTGTGAGGAAAGCTAACTCCAAGAAACTCAGTGCTGTTTGCCTGGACCAGTCGCTGGTATCATTATGGACATTATGATCTCCCTCTTAGTAAGTCAGTAACACCCTGACAAATTGCTCAGGGATGAGACCTGTGAGACCACCTATAAATGTCTAAAAAGAGACAGGACCACTGCACAAGGCATCCATGTACAATCAAAGAAGCCATGGCAGGCAGTAGGAGGCAGCCAGCTTCAGCTTTAACTTGGTTGCCTGGAGGACAAGGGAGGCATTTGTGTACCAGTTAGATGCCACTGGGTCACAACAGATGAATTCAAGTTGATAGAGTTCTATACAATCTCCAAAGAGCTGGGCATGGTGGTACATACCTGTTATTCCAGGCATCTTCAGCAGGAAGTTCTTGGGTAGACAGCTTCTCATTGGCTGGCTCACGTCATGCACCAACTGTTGTGGGCTAAATAAGAAATGTCCCCACACAACAAGAAAACCCACAGAATCAACTAACCTGGGCTCCTGGGGGCTCACAGAGTCTGAACTGACAACTAGGGAGCCTGCATGGGATTGATCTAGGCCCCCTATTATACGTGACAGCTGTGTAGCTTAGTCTTCTTGCGGGACTCCTAACAATGGTAGCAGGAGCTGTCCCCAACTCTTTAGCAGGCTTTGGGAACCTGTGCTCATCCTGGGTCGCCTTGCTCAGCCTTAATCCAAGGGGAGGTGTTAGTCCTGCCACGACTTGATACGCCATGGTTTGTTGATAGCCTGCCCCTTTCTGAACAGAAATGGAGAAGGAGTGGACTAGGAGGTCAGGGGGCAGAAGGGATGTGAGGAGTGAATGGGAGGAAAGAGGAAGAGGAAACTGTAGTCAGGATGTAAAATAAATAAATTTAATTTAAAAGTAGTTTTTAAAAAGAAAGAAATGTCCCCCATAGACTCATGTGTTTGAACACTTGTCCCCAGTTAGTGGTGCTGTTAGAAGAGGTTATGGAACCTATAGAGGTGCAGCCTTGCTGGAGGAAGTATATATCTGGGGGTAGGTTTGGGGGTGTATAGCCTTTCCCTGCTTCCTTCTTGTGCTCCTGGCTTCCTGTGTGCAGCTAAGACGTGACCTCTCAGCTGTGTGCTCCCGCCACCGTATTATTCCTGGTATTGTGGACATCTAGCCTTCTGGACTGTAAGGCAAATAAACTTTTTTCAAGCTGCTTTTGGTCATGGTATTTTATCACAGCGACAGAAAAGTAATATAACAACTCACAAGCCAATCCACAAATGCAACAGAAATATGTTGGATTATACCTATTATCACATACCCAACCTAGAGCTTAGGAGGGGAGACTTTTACCCAAGTCATGTGAGCCAAAGGGAGAGAGAGAGCTGCTAGGGCCCCTTAAGGAAGACAGCTGAAGCAGGTACCCCAGGCAGCCTTCTAACCCTGGTTCTCAAGTCTCCACGGAGGATATAATATATCTAGTTAACAGACAGAGTAGATTAGCCCCAGGGGCTGTCATGAGTACATGTAAAGCTGAAAGATGCCAGAGGGAAAAGAAACAGAGATCTTCTCATCCTGCTCCCTCACTTACTGATGAGGAGGCTGAGTCCTGGAGCCACCCATGGAGTCAGACCCCACAGTCTCTTGCCTCAGGCAAGAACTGTACTGGCAAAGCCCTGGAGCAGGGAGTGTGCCCTGTCCTCTAGCCTCCTCGAGAGCAAATTGTTCTTAAACTCTCTTTTACAATGTCTTCGCATGGCCTCTTGTGATGTTGGGTTGTGGTCTCATGGAGGAGCAGGCCACTCACTCTTAGCCCCCACACAAGCGTGAGAATCCACACCTGTCCCAGGGGAGACGTAAGACATTGCAAGGCTTATGAAAGCGGCTGGGGGGAGAAAATGCTGAGGCTGACTCACAAACCACTCTCTGGGTCAGATGGGGAAACACACCATTGTAGGCAGATTTTTCTTTGGGCTGTCAGCTCACAAAAAAATGACACAGAGACTTCTTATTAATTATTAAAGCTCAGCCCTAGCTTAGGCTTGTTCCTAACTAGTTCTTGTAACTTAAATTAACCCATATTTTTTAATCTACATTCTTTTACATGGCTTGGTTTACCTTTACTCCGTACTGTCCATTCTACTTCCTCTGCATCTGGCCAATGACTCCTCCTTTCTTCTTCTCTGACTCCTCTCTGTCCAGAATTCCCACCTCTACCTCCTGCCTAGCTATTGGCGCTCTAGCTTTTTAATTAAACTAATCACAGTGACACAGCTTCACACAGTGCAGAGGAGTAAACCCCAATACACCATAGGGATAGGAAGGTGACTAAAAAATGAATAAACTCTACCCTTAAACTATGTGGAAAGACAAAGGCAGCTGGGAGGGGAGGGTGTGGGGCAGGGGGAGCAAGGGGAATTGGGAGGGCTCCATATGAACAAAGCACAATGATGGATATGGATGAAATTTTCCCAGGAAGTCCATGATTCTGGATGCTAACTAAAAGTAATAATAAATAAACAAATCTCTCAAAACAAGTTTGCCAAAGGGACTGAAAGGTCAACCTCAAGGGGATGTGTTGATATTATTCTCAGCCTTGTGTCTGTTGCCTTTGGAGTCTGAGGTAGGAAGTGGGTGACAGACGTGACCGTCCATCACAGTGGGGACCAGAGCGCTCCCATTAGGACAGCACAGACACTCCCATGCAACAAGGGGTAGGTCAGCTTCTCATGCACTGTCGGCCAGAATTCAACCCACACAGAGCTGGGGACAGCAGAAGGCTGGCCAGTCACTCAAGCAGAAAGCACAGGCCCCGCTCACTGGTTCAGAAGAGTATCAGTGGGTCTCAGAGAGGACAAAAGTCTAAAGCCACCAGCATGGGAGCTGGTCTGAGCCACTCAGCCAGCAGTAGAACCAGAAGCAGAAACAGGAAAAGGAAGGGGCCCTGGAAGGCCTTTCTCCCCTGCCCTGCATGCCCTTCCTTCCCGGCCCAGCATGCCCTTCCTCCCCGGCCCTGCATGCCCTTCCTCCCCTGCCCTGCATGCCCTTCCTCCCCTGCCCTGCATGCCCTTCCTCCCCTGCCCTGCATGCCCTTCCTCCCCTGTCCTGCATGCCCTTCCTCCCCTGTCCTGCATGCCCTTCCTCCCCTGCCCTGCATGCCCTTCCTCCCCTGCCCTGCATGCTTGTCCTTGGCTCTAGCTTCTGCTCTTTGCTAAGCAGGCGACAACTGCCAGCAGCTCTGCCCTAAGGTTAAAGGCAGAGCAGGTTGCTTTATCACTGCCCAGGACACCTCTGTGCCTCTTCCTCCAAGAAATCCATTAGTAGGTGTGTGTGACAAGGTCCTTGCCATCTGCAAACAGCCATTTTTCTCTGGAAGTTAATCAGAGTAGACCTCTGCCCTGTGTGCCCAGAGGCCCCAGGATATTTAATCACAGAGGGAAAGGCCCTAGCCCCAGCCTCTAGGACCCATGTTTCCTTAAGGTTCCTGTCTCCAAGGATTTGCCTCAACTGTATTGCGCATCCCTGTTTCATTTGACCATAAGACACAACCATAAGGTACCAAGCCAAGGAGTTGTCTTCACCTGAAAAAATGAGCAAGAACAGAGAGGCCAAGAATTCCTAAAATCATACAGCCAACCGGTCAGTGTGTCTCCCCAGTCTTTTACTCAGATGCTCTCCACTAGACCTCAAAGCTTCCTTTTGAATAGAGAGTAGCAAGGTAAAATCTTCGCTCCATTTCCTCAGAACTTACCTAAAATTAAGGGACGACTAGCATTGCGTGCTAACATATCCTTCATTTCTCAGCTAAGAAACAAGTTCAGTGGGAAGAGATTTGTTCTAGTTAGTGTCAGCACCTAGAACTCACAACTGCAGCAGCTGCTCACACACAGGCCAGGTGTGGCAGTCACAGGCCAATTGTGGCACCCACAGGCCAGGTGTGGCACCCATAGGCCAGGTGTGGTACCCACAGGCCAGGTGTGGCAGCCACAGGCCAGGTGTGGCAGCCACAGGCCAGGTGTGGCACCCACAGGCCAGGAGTGGCATCCACAGGCCAGCCATCACGTGGTTTAACCTTCACAATAGCACACATTGAGAACCTTCCTTTCATCTCCATCTGTGGCTGCTGGCTTCCTGACATCCAGAGGCTGGCAACAGCAAAGTTTATTGCTTTAAGTGCTAAGCTTTGGAGTTAAACAGAAATATACAATGAATACACCTCACCTTACTTGGGGGAACAAAGGAGCGGGGGCTGTGGTTGAGTTACTGCTGTCCTGGCCAGTTTCCTCCCGACCTTTCACTGCCTGATTAAGATCTGCCCCACTTAACCCACCGTGTGTGCCTTCCTGTTGGCTGCCTCATTGGCTTCTGCATTTAGAAGCTACTTTTAATTGTCTTTAAACAGAAACCTGTCCAAGCCATCAGGCAACAAAAGCAGAGGTGTTTGCAGTGGGAGAAATAAAAGAGCTGTTTTTATTTATGTAGCAGTCATGAAGAACAACACGGAAGTGTTTCGCAAGCTTTCTCAACTTTGAGTTTTTATTTTGATTTTTCAAAAGTGCAAATCAGCACCTGGGCCCAAAGCTTGGGGCAGCAGAAACTTAATTAGAACACAGAGTGCTTTCCATAAATATATTCCTTTCTGCTGTTGTCTTAGGCTGACAGGATCACTCATCTGCTCAAATATAATTGAGTGCAGAAGTAAGAAAGGAAAAAAGACAAAGACTGGAAACTTAATTCCAACCCAGATGCCTGGGGCTAGCAGCTGCGGCTGACTTTGAACTGGGGTTTCCCTTCTCTCTGCTGAAGAGCCGTTGAGATGGCACCAAAGTTAGCCTGACACTCTGACCCTTGATGAGCTGAAGTCTCAACTACCCACACTAAGCACATAAGAGGAACTATAAATATATTTTTTTAAATGAAACCACTGAGATTTGATGGGTAAGGAGGTATTTGTTACACAGCATAATCCCATTTATCTGACTGATAGATCTGAAATAACACCTAAATTCTAACTGTACCAAACATCTTGCTATATTTTGTGGGCATTGTCTAGGATAGTATCAGGCACCAATAGTAATAAATCATTATTGAATAAATAATCATAACAATTCTGTTATCAGAGTAATCTCTAAATAAAGTAAGCATCCAATAAATTAAATGTGTATTTGCCTAAGCAAGCCTAGGTAGTGAATACTATCACTATGTCCATCCTTATAGACAAGAAACGTAAGTTTTAAAGAGATGAAGGCATTCGTTGCATGTGATATAATGAGGGACCAGTCTTCAATCCCACGTTATCTCTGAACTCTGTTTGTGTCTTAACCACTGTGTAATACTACCTCTAAACAAGTGAATAAATAAACAGGAGTAAAGGTCTTTCCTTGAAGATGTTACAGTGGCAGAGGTTGGCTGAAATATGCAAACAGTTACAAATTCTAAGAAATTAGAGCCTGGTGGAACTGGGAAGATGTTGCTTAGAAAGTGATATTTGAGCTGGGTATTGAAGAGAAGTTCAGATAAGCTAACAGACAAGAAGACATTCCTGGCATGTTCAAGGGCATGGCAGGCAGTGCCACCACATTGCAGGAATGAGAAGTCTTTGTCATCTCTACGCCTGTAACATGGCAAAGAAAGACCTTAACTGTGACAAAGAAGTCGAGAATGGAAAAGAGAAAAGCAGGCATCTTGCTGACTTCATGCCCTCCCAAGCTGAAGCCTAAAGCAGGGAGTCATCTTGGTGGTGGAGAACTTGCCTAGCACGTACAGGGCCCTGGGTTCAATCTCTAGCATCACAGAGAAATCAAAACTAACATCCACTCTCAAATGTTTGTTTTGTTCAAGCCTGTCCAACAAGCCCGCCATGGCACTGACCCCGAGCCATCACAATGAGAAACTGCTGAGCATTGCAGATCAACACAAGCTTCACAGGCCAATCTGCTCCGCTGATAAGCTGAACTGAGCCAGCCAAGGTTCAGGAAGAAATCCGAGCCTGATGACTGACCTTTGGGAGGATTTTGAACAAACAGCCAAAATCCCTAGGGCAGAAGTTCACCTCTCACAGCCGCTGTCTGCCCTGGGGGGGCAGCCAGCATGTGCATCAAGTTGCTTAACTGAGCTTTGGAGTCTGTCCAGAAGAAGCTGAGGCAGCAGACAGCAGTCCAAAGGCAGCTTTGCTCCTGGCCCTTCCTGGCCTCTGGGTACTGCTGTCATTATTGCACTACCTTGGAGAGCAGTCTAAGTCACCCGAGAGGCATTTGAGGGCCTGCTGTAAACGGCTTCCGAGGCTTGCAAGAGGATCAAGCTTCCGGGAGCCTGGATCTGTTTCAAAGGCCACAAATTCCCCCGGGAATTAAGGAACAAGATTCTTCGGGAGTCTCTTCACTCAAGGTGTGGAGGAAGGGTTAGGCAGCATGACCCATCTCCCTTCACTCTTTCCCTCCCTGGGGTTTAGAGGAATAGTCCAAGGTGTCTTGTCCAACTGCAGAGGGACAATTAGACCCCACGGTCTGCAGAACACAAATGTTCACAGCTTTCAGACCTGAACTGGCCCTACAGAACAGACCAATCTGCTAAAACTGGTTTCATCAAAATACAACTTGTAAAATAGCCAATTTCCCAAAAGTCCTATAAATAGGCAAATACATCGAATTAGTACTTTTTTCCCCTAGATGACTCCAACACTTAACCCTGCCTCTACCTCTGCCTTTGAGTATTTATCTTAACATTTTTGTTTGCTTGGTTTTTATTTTATTTTATGTGCATGGGTGTTTTACCTGCACTTATGCCTGTGTATCACTTGCATGCCTGGTGCATGCCTGGTGCCTGTGAAGTTCAGAAGAGGGAACAGGATCCCCTAGAACTGGAGTTACACATGGTTGTGAGCCCCCGTGTGGGTGCTGGAAATTGAACCCAAGTCCCCTGGAAGAGCAGCCAGTGATATTAACTGCTGAGACATCTCTCCAAGACTCTTTGTTTAATGAGACAGAATCTTGTCCCCTAGCCAAGCTGGCCTCAAACTCACAATTTTCCTTCCTTGGCCTTCCAAATTCTGGGATAGCCAGTATGAGCCACCATGCACAACCCTGACTCAAAATTTTTTATCAAAATGATCAAACACAATAAGCTGGCCATTCTTTGAGTTAATTCTCAGCTAAGCTATTTCCACGAACTGGTCAGCAGGCCCCTCTCCCCTGGGGGTACAGTTCTCCTGTCTGCCAACAGAGCTACGGAGTTTATGTCAGTAGTAGCTCATACTCCTGATCCACCTATCCAGAAGGTCTTAAGGAGGATGCAGCAGCCTTCAGCAATGAGAAGGATACCTGATGTTGGATACACGCCTGCTGTTTATTTACTTCATCTTGGGCACTTTCTCTGACCTCACTGCAAAGTCATTATGGGAACTAGGCTCTTGGCAGGTGTGTGTATTGTAAGTGACACACTTTAAAAAACACCTCGTGTAAATCAGATATTGCCATAAAATGGAAAACACAGCTACAAATTACATACTTATTACCACTGTGTCTGATATACGAGGCAACGTTGACACTATATAATAGGTAGCCTGAGAGATAGAAAGTTACATGTGAGACATAAAAGATCATTATTTTTCAATTCGCAATGATACAATCTCTCTTGCTTTGACATCACAGGCTCCTACATCAAAGCTGGGGTGATTCCTAGGCCATTATCCAAACCCTTCATTTCACAGTTGAGAAGGCTAAGGAAGAAAAACTCAGAGCCAGCCAGAGCTCTTGTTGTGACTGACAAAACACAGCCTTGGATCTCCAGAGCTCTCTGTTCTCCAATGTGAGTCTGAGAAGACAGGAAGACCACTTGTCCTGCTTCACCTGGGTCCTGGAGAGCTCTGGGGAGACACTGAGCTGACCGTGGTCCCCGCCACTGAGAAGCCCGCTTTGGATTCAATGGAAATAGCATGCATGTGAGTTCCCCTGTCCCTTTCTCAGTGTGTAACTCAGGCAAGACACTTAATCTCACTGAGTTTCAGTTTCTTGGTCCACAAAGTAGGATTGATTTTACTTACCTGCCTTACAAAAGCATCACAAAGAATCAAACATTTTAAGTGGTACCATTAAAGGAGGCATTTAATGTAACAAGAGGAATGTTCCTGGCAGGCTCTACAAAGGTCCAGCATTGCAAACAGTAAGTGCTGTCCCAGCTCTGGGCCAGAGACGTGGCAAAGGGACTCTAGAACTATAACCATTTCTGGTAAGCATCTACCCTCCTGACATTTCCCACTTGTGTCCCCCACAACTTGGACACATCTGCCATGTGACAGGATCACTCTGTCCTCCAACTTAGAATTACCTCCAACTTCATAGGTTCTCTGATTCCAGAATGTGGATTTTGAGGCTGTGCTGGGGTCCATGCAGACAGCTCTGTAACTGCCAGAGGACTGGCATGTCTTCTCTTCATTCAGCAGAAACTTACAGAGAGCCTATGCCATGACAGACTCAAACATAGGCTCTGCCAATGTCACAGTCTGCAGGGGACAACCCTCCTTTGTGGGCAAACGAGCTGGGCATGGTGGCGCACGCCTTTAATCCCAGCACTTGGGAGGCCGAGGCAGACAGATCTCTGTGAGTTCGAGGTCAGCTGGTTCCAGGCCAGCCAAGGTTACAGAGTAAGACCCTATCTCAAAAAAGAAAAAGAAAAAAAGTGGGAAACAAAGAGAAATTTAAAAAACACCAAGACAATAGGAAGAAGCCACAGAAACCCTGCAGATCACAAGTGCAAATGGCTGAGTCCTGGCTGGAGAGGGGTGTGTGGTCCAAGTGGCATTCTGTTTGCACAGAATGCTGTTCTGGTTGTGAATGGGTAAGATCAGTCTGGCAGCTCCTGCTCTGCTGTTAGAAATGGGCACATTTAACAATGCCATACCTCTTTGTAACTCAAACAGGCCCAGAACGTGTGATCCTCCTGCCTCAGGCTCCTGAGTGCTGAGATTACAGGTGTGACACCTGTCAAGAAAGGTGTCATTAATGGCACAGTTTTGAACAAGTTCTGAACAGGAAGTCAGGCTCAAGAAGCTCTGAGCCAGAGAGGAATACTCCAGGTAACACCAGCATGTGCCAAAGACCTAGGGCAGGAACAGGCTTGAAGGAGAGAGATGGCTGCTATGATAACTAACGGGGGGGATCACTGTGGCCAGCCTAGGAGCAGGGAAGGACAGCATGGTGAGGTGTGCCAGAGCCATCTCCAGAATGTGCTGGCTTCTTCTACATGGGGCAGGGAGAGGTAGAAACATTCGAAGATGGACTAGGATTTTCACTTTTCGTTCTTTCTTTTGGCTTTTTGAAATTAAGTCTCATTATGTAGCCCAAGCTGGTCTAGAATTTGATCCTCCTGCCTCTGCCACCTGAGTGTGCCACCATCTCAGGTGGACTATGACTTTCCAAAAGCTGCTTTCCTAGAGCAAGAGTGTGTCCCTGGTTGGCTAGAATCACAGTGGCCACAGCAAATGCTAGATGATCAAACCAGTGCGTTGACACGTCCACATTTTCCGGGATTCTGGGGGAAAGCAAAATGTCCTCTGGGACCTTCGGCATTTAGGGATGGCATTTAGGCTAATATGATGATCCCAGCTTAGAGGTGGGCCCTGGGGCAGGCTCAGGACCCTATGCATGAGGTGCTCTCCCATGCATCTTGCTCTGCTTCAGGCAGACTTGAACACCTCAGCTCTCCCACAGACCTCAGAACAAAGACACCTAGCAGAGACGTGCACGTGTGTACCTCTGTTGTCTCAAAGGATTAGACAAAAGCCAAGTATGGTGGTGAGTGCGTGAAATCCCAGCACTCGGGAGGTGCAGGTCAGAGCATCAGGAGTTCAAGACCAGCCTGGGCTGTACACATATAGAGCTTGAGACCAACCTGTACTACATAAGATCCCTGTCTCAAAATCAAAAAAATATGAAAAAAGAATGTGCTCACTTGAGACTGCCATTTAAACAACTGATTTTTCAGCCTGGGTTCTCAGGTGATTGTTCTTATTCTGTAGAGTGTGTGTGTGTGTGTGTGTGTGTGTGTGTGTGTGTGTGTGT
>CABHPR010138379.1:0-26725 GCA_902168415.1 Peromyscus melanophrys
AAGAGATGGGACTTGTGAGTCAAGAATTCTTATTCTGTTATGTATTTTTGTCTCCCACTTCCTAAATGCAGAGCACTTAGAAGATCTGCAGAAAGCTGGTCTCCATGTTATCCAAAAGACAGATATACGCCAGACATGATTATCTTCACAGACTTTCCTGTGAGTAAGAAAGAGTAACTGTGAAAACCAGTTGGTTTTCACATGTGACAGCACACTGCTTTGAAGCAACTGCATTCATGCATGGATTTAATTATCCTTCATATATCTACCTTTACCAATGCTAATCGAAATTAAATTTGGCATTCTTCAAAACTGCTTCCTCTTAGAGACAATGAAATTGCGTATAACACATAGATAGTCATTCTGGAGGGTATATGTTTCAATTTCATAAGCTTTGGACTGAAAATATATAAAGTATTCACATATTTGATGAGGCTGGAGGAAAAATCAATACAAATATGATCTCATTAAATATTAACCTAACTTGATCAGCTGTTTTCCCTATATATTGGCCATTCATACTTGACATTTGGACAGCTTCCCATTTTCATAATGTGCTAGTGCTACCCAAGGAATAGTTTGGCTCCATATTGCTTCAATGAATTCTCGTCTACCACACCTCCTGCTCTATGTTATACATACAGTGCACCATGCATGGAATCTGTCATTATCCCTGTTTGCTCAGTCGAGAATCTGATGTAACAGTCTATGCTTCAACAGACAGCATAATCTATAGAAAATGTAGTTGCTGATTCCTGACTCCTTGCCTAGCAATGTTCCATCAAAATGAGAAAAATTCTCTTCTCCACAAATTATGTTCAATAAAATTGATAAAATATTACGTTATAATTTGTCTTAGGGGTATAAGAAGTTTCAACAATAAACTTTTCTAATCCATCAATAAAAATATTTATTATATTTTTGAGAGTATAACTATATAATACTCCCTTTCCCCCCCTCCATACCCTTTTATATACCCCCTCTTTGCTCAATTTCAAATTCATGGTTTCTTGTTTTCAATAATTGTTATTATGTGCATAGATAAAAACAACTTATTGAGTCTGTATAATGTTATTAGTATGAGTGTTTTCAGAGATGACCAGTTTTTATTTTATAATGAGTTGTTCTGTTCTTCTCTAGAGAAGACAATTTCCTCTAATCTCAGCATTCCTTCGATACCTCCAGTTCTTTGTGGAATGCTGAGGCCTAGTATATATGCTTTCTCCCATACACGTAACCATTCCTTCCTACCTCCTTCCTTTTCTCCATCCCACCTGCCATCTTACTCACCTCCTTGTCTCTGTGTCCATGTCTCCATCTTTCCTGCTTTTCTTACAGGTAACCTGTCCCGCATGTTTTCATCCTGATTGAATCCCAAAAGATTTAAGGAACCCCATATGGTAAAACAATGCAGAGCGTTCAGTATTAAGCACTTGTCCTATATTGCTTAAGTGGCTTTTTATTATTTTATATATATTTGAAATTAAACTATAATTACATGTTCTCCTCTTTTGTTTTGTTTCCTCTATCACCTTCCATATATGTCCCCTTGCTTTCTCTCAAATCTATGGCCTCTTGTACTTTAATACCTTAATTGTGTGTGTATGCATGTGTGTGTGTGTGTGCGTGTGTGTGTGTGTGTGTGTGTGTGTGTGCATGTGTACACAAACATGCATGCACAGACACATACACACACATCTGCCTCAGTCCCTATAATATAACTTATGTGTATAAGTTTTCATGTCTGATAATTTGTATCAGGTAACCAATTGTTATGCTCTTCCCTAGACATGACTATTGCTGAAGACACTCTCTACTCCTGACATAGGATCCAGAGGACCTAAGTTGGATCTGACCTGAAAGCAGTGTCATTGAGGACTAGTTTACATGGTACCAAATTTTCCATTTAATCTTCCAAAGGATAGAAGCAATCAATATGATGCTACCCAGCTATGATGTCTATGAATCATAGCAATACCAACATGGCATGGTAATCATAAGGGTACAGTAGTGACATCATACCTTGGCAATAACCAACACCTTTTTAATTGGACTTAAGACCTGCTAAACAAGAGGAAAACCTTGACTTGTACTGGAAACTCAGCCAGCTACCCAGGGCTAGTGAAGCCATGAATCCTAAAGAAGAACCTACAACCACCATTTTGATAAATCAACATAATCCCTAACTACATTGTAAATATTTATCCTTACACTCACAGAGAACTGTCATTCTCATGCTTCATCAAGAAAAACATTCTTGCAACAGGGGGACACAATTAAAAAATCTGACTAAAGCTCAGAGTTGTGGAACCCACACATAACTGATGTATCTAAAACACAACTCTCACAGCTAAGGTCCAGGAACGTTGAAGAAGAGGGGATGAAGAGATTGGAAAAAGTACAGGATCAGGAATTTTGCTGTGAGATTGTGCTTCCTAGATGTAACAAAGAAACTTCACCCATGAATTCTCAGCAACATGCCTACCTAAGGATGACCTCAAAAAGAATGGCACCAATAGACATGCTAGTATGGAAGAAGGAAATTTCAAGAAGCTACAAGCCTAGACAAAAACCAACAGACTCAAATAATGCTGAAAGTGGAAGAAATAGTCTTATGGTGGCTTTTTACTTCATACTCTGTTTCTTGAAAACTCATCTTCCACCCTTGCAAGGATTTTTATTCATATTACAAATTATTCATGTTTAATTTCTCTATGTTATATGTTTCATTTCTCTGTTATATGTTTCATTCATATTACAAATTCTTCATGTTTAATTTCTCTATGTTATATGTTTCATTTCTCTATGTTATATGTTTCATTCATATTACAAATTCTTCATGTTTCATTTCTCTATGTTATATGTTTTATTCATATTATAAATTCTTCATGTTTCATTTCTCTACGTTAAGTTAATGCACTGGTTTTCTTCACACCCAGCAATTTGACTATGTGATACTGCCTGCATAGAGCTGTGTTACAGAGAGTTACTGTCTTTGTTCACTTGACAGATGGATCTAATCCTTGCCACTGGGCCAACCTGGAAAATATATTACAAAAATGAACAGTTCTATCTGAACTTATTTGCCTATTCATTCAGAAAATGTTTAAGATTTTATTGCTTTTTTGGAAGAAAGCTTAGTTTTAATGAAGCTAATTTTCTTTAGAGTAAAGCTTACCCATCCCTAGTGGTAACTCTAATTTCATGCAGGGTGAGGATGAAATTTGTACATCTCATGTGGAAATAATCTTTCCTGGGACTGAAAGCAAATTAAAAGAAAACATATTTAAAGAACTACCCATGAGGGATAATCCTTTAATGCATTAAGTAGCTGACAGTCACTCAAAGAACACCACATTCTGCAAGTTTAAAGTAAAAGAATTTCCTTATTTATGTGGTTTCTTTCCATCTTCTCAACATAGCTAAATCTGCTAAAAGTCTTTTTGAACAGTACAAAATGGGACCTGAAGTTTAGATGTAAATGTGTCAGTGAGGAATATTACTTTCAACTTATTAATGACTGTGGATTCTTCTAGTACATCAGTACAGGAAAATAATGTCACAGAAACAGGAAAATTCATTGAGTTCTTAGGATTATAAGCATTTCAAATACATTGGTGTGCAAAAAATTCTCAGGATAGTTTGGAAATGCCTGCAATTCACAGTTCACTGGAAGGTCAGTATGAGTTTATTCAGCTACACATTTCCAAAACTCCTGACATTTGTGCATTGTCACAGTGGCAATGAAGTGCTTACTCACTAAGTAAAAGTGTGGTTTGAGATAATCTGAGTGATACAAAGGACAGTCATTTGCAATTTCAAATTAAACCAATAAGGGTATGACTGTGTGAGTGCTTTTCATGACAGAAACTCAATAGTCACTTGTTTAACGTGGCTTTCTTACTGTAGAAATATAAAACTTTTGTAACTGTCTAGTAAGATGTGAAAGTTAGCAGGCATATGAGGTAACCTCATTTGTTTTCTTTATGAGAAATAATTCAGTAGGAAATACCTACATTATTTCAATGCACTATATAGATATTCTCACATAAACTTTGATATATGTATCTACCATCATTTTATTATAAATAATTGTGAAAATTTTCTGATGACTGTATTCTACAACAGCTACTATGTCAACATTTTCTAATGAAAAGAAGCAATGTATTCTAGGATAATCATGTTTCTAATTAATAAGTTGCAGATAAACTTATGTAGGAAGTAAGGTTTTGTCTTCCTATATGTAGTATCACAAATGATTTATATCACTAGAAAGTTAGTCTTCACTGCAAGGGAGCTTTACTTTCTAAATATACATTGGCTACAGGGAGGAGACATCTTGTTTGCTCTTCATAGGCACCCTGTGAGAAAGGCAATACAGATATTTTTGTACTCACTTTATAGAGGAGGCTGTTGGGTCACATGGCTGGGGAATGTAATACTCTTCTCTGAGACTATTGTCTTCCTCCAAGGTGAGAGGTTTCTGTGGATAGGTATTGCACAGAATAAAATGTATTCTAAATGTGTTCTGACCTGTACAGAGGAGAAAGTAAAAGTTTTCATCTTATAGTGACTTAATTTGAAATGTCCTGAGATTGCCATCAAAAAGTGGTTTTCAGAAAGCTCTAAGATTTTCAATCTAGACAAATTACTTATAGACATAGTAGAGTCCCTCAATGTAAGCTGAATGGTAATTTTTAGTTCATAGCAGTTATTTAATATAATTCCAATATATGAGAAGATTAAAATTATTTTGATGGGCACAGGCATTTTTATATGGAGCATTAAGAATATGGAGGAGATCAAAATATATTGTTTAAAATTATGTTCAATAAAAATAGAGAAAAAGAATATTATGAAAATAATTTGGAACTCCTTAGCCTTGAATTCTGTATTTTTTGTTTTATTTTGTACTCTTTTTTTTTCATTTTTCTTTATTAAGAAATTTTCTACTCACTCTACATATCACCCACAGATCCCCCCAGCTCCCTTCTCCCACCCTTTAGGCCTCCCTCCCAAGTCACCCCACATCCCCACATCCCCCAAATCAAGGTCTCCCATGGAGAGTCAGCAGAGCCCTACACACTGAGCGTAGACTGTCCAAGCCCCTTCCCACTGCACCAAGGCTGTGCAAAGTGTCACACCACAGGCACTGGGCTCCCAAAAGCCTGCCCATGCATCAGGAACGGGTCCTGATCCCCCTGCCTGGGTGCCTCCCAAACAGTTTGAGCCAAACAACTGTCTTCCATATCCAGAGGGCCTAGTCCAGTCCCATGGGGGCTCCACAGCCACTAGTCTACAGTTCATGGGCTTCCATTAGTGTGGCCTGTCATCTCTGCAGGTCTTTGATCACGATCTTGATGTCCCCTGCCTGCAGAATCCCTCCTCTCTCTCATCAATTGGATTCTCGGAGCTCAGCCTGGCGCCTGGCCATGGATCTCTGCATCTGCCTCCATCAGTCACACTGGACAAAGGCTCTGTGATGAGGGTTAGGGTATTCACTAATCTGGTCACCAGAGTAGACCAGTCCAGGTACCCTCTAGACCACTGCCAGCACTCCAAGGTGGGGTCATCCTTGTGGATTCCTGAGAGCCTCCCTGGCACCCTGCCTCTTCCTATTCCCATGATGTCTTCATCTATCATGGTATCTCCATCCCTACCCTCCCACTCTGTCCCTGTTCCAGCTCGACCAATGGAGATACCTAATAAAGTCATCCAGTGAAGCTTGCATCATTTTTGTCTCTGTTAGTTGTTGGTATTGGGTCTGACAACTCTAATAGTAAAATTTATGAAAGTATTGAAATTCAAACTCAATAATCAAAAAACAAACAAAAATCCACACTCCAAAAAGTATTTTTGAGGTTGTACAAATATTTAGTAGTATTCATGAAATAAAGCAAACAGCATACAACAAGACGTATGAATTCATCAAGGTCACTTCTCAGAAAGAATGTGGTCTGACAGTCTAAAGACATTCTCAGTCATTTAATTTTTTTGTGTGAAGAATGACTTAAGCACCAGGTGGAATTAAGCCTACCGTTAATTTCTTATTTCCTCCAAGTAAAGTGTGGATCTTTAAGTGGCGTAAGTGCTAGCAATATAATTTTGATGTCTTCTGTCAGGTAATAAAAATATGAAAAGTATGAAAATCAATATCATTAAAATGGGAGAACCCCTCTTAAAATTTTATTGTCTGTTAACCATGGATGTTTGCCTGTTACCAGACATGTTTCTCTTTCCTCCCCACCGCTATCTTCTGCACACACACACACACACACACACATCCATCTTGTGGTAACCTCATTGTTTATTGTTTTTTCCCTATTTTACTCAATGTTTTCAAATCCCTTAAATTGCTAATAAAAATGTGTCTGTTCATTTGATTTCTAGTGGTACAAGGAAATGGTTAGACAATTTTAAACACCTTTAATCATACATAGAAACTATGATTAAGTATAAATAATATTTAAAATAAAATTTCTAAATACAAATATAGCTTACTGTTTTATCATAAACCAAACTTGTAGTTATGCATGCCATTTCCTCATGCTAATTATTTTAATTATTACTTCAACTTATCACAAATTATGAATAAGTACAAATATGCTAGCCATTTAAAAATAATCAACTTTTAAAATGATCTTCATGAAAAACATGGATGCAAATTATAGTCTTTAAAGTATTTTTCAGCTTTATTATCCTTAGTCTTTAGGTTTCCTATTTCAGTTAGTTTCTAACCATATGATCTTCCAGTCTCATAGATACATGCCTGACTTTGTGATGGTAGACACTTGACTGCAACAGCGATTTCTGTGGCTGAACTGTAATTGGAAGATTTCCTGTGTCCTGACCTGCCCATGGTCAGGACAAATATCTCCCACTCTGGGTGCCATTTGTGGCTGAAAGTTTCTCCGGTCCTGCATGTGGCCTTCAGTTCCATGGCCTGCTTATAAAATAATCACACAGAGGCTTAATATTATTTATAACTGCTTGGCCATTAGCTCAGGCTAACTACTGTCTAGCTCTAACACTTAAACTCAGCCCATTTCTGTTAAAAAATAATATATATATAATCACCATGTGTTCTGTGGCTTTACCTGTGTGCCATTACAGGCTGCTTCTTGGACAGGGGACTGGCCTCTCCTGACTCAGCCTTTCTCTTCTCAGAACTCTCCTTATCTGCTTATCCCTCCTATACTTCTTGTCTGGCTACTGGCCAATCAGCATTTTATTAAACCAGTGTACAAAAGCATTATCCCACAGCACTGAACACTTTTGCTAGGATATTTGTGTTATAGGCAGGAAAGATTGCTTTGAATTTTGGAGGGGTTCCCCTCATCCTCAGCTAACTATGCTGCTAAATATTAGTTTATCTGTCATTTGCATGTATCATTATAGAATACAATCTGTTTAACCTTCCACTCTCTATATATGTTAGCTATAATTTTGTAAAAATTAGAAGTGAAGAGAGATACAACTCTAAATTTGAATGGTTTGTGTTTACTATAAAGCATATGTTCAATAATTATTATTGTAGTATAAGCATCAATCACAACTGTGCTGTTAAAAATAATCATGACAGGGGGTTAAGAATCCCAGTTTATCTTGTATATAACAAATATTCATTCATTCAGTTTTAAATACATTTATATTTTATATGACTATTACAATAATCTCAGCCCTTTTATTGTATAAAATAGCTCTCTGTTTTTTAAGTGGATACTTTAAGTCACTTTTCCATTTCAGATTATAGTGATTATAGGCAAAGATCAATAAGTATTATTATGGAAATGATTCATGTTGTCATCCAATCTCTCTTATAATCTCTAAAGATTTTTCAGAGAAAAACTGCAGAGATTTTACATAGAATTTTTTTTAATGTTTTGCTTTCTCATTGGTGATTCTCTGTAGAAATACAGTCTATTGCACATATGAGAGTATCGAAAGTGCTGGAATAACTTCACCCTGCTATACCCAGTAATTACATAATAAGAACCATGTTATTTCAGCACATAAAGCAGTTTAAAGTGATTAGTTTATGAATAGTTAAATTGGAATTATTTTAGACTAATAAATAAAGGGCTGAACTTGGTGCTTAACAATATACCATTGTACTTATATAAAAGAAACATAACACATTTTCAGTATATCCTTTTTTATTAAAAAGAGACATGCATACTTATAATTTTATTATAAATTGATCATTCAACATATATATATACATATATATATTTATAATGCATCTTGATAAAGTTCATTTGATCAAAAAAACTCTGTACAAATATTTTCTTAGAAAATAGAAAAAAATGCTTCTTCAATGATATAAAATTACATCCTCATCAATTTTTGCAAACTATGAGAACCTCTAGAAAATGTCTCAGATATTGCTAGATGATAGGCTCTGCCTATTCCCCTCCTTATTCTTTTGTCGTATTTATAAGAAAAAGCATGTATTTGCTCCAGGATGGTCAATCTTACTATCTGGTTTTTTGTTGTTGTTTTGTGTTTTTTTTTGTTTGTTTGTTTGTTTTTGTAGATAGCAGAGCCTCAATCACCTACCTGAGCCGTGATGTTAAGCCTCTCTTCAGACTGTAACTAACAGCAGAAACCCTGGCCCAGTGTGTTAAGTCCTGTATGGCCTGGGGCATCTCTGAAAATGACTGGTGTGTATGACAAATCACTACTGAATGTTTGACAGCAAAAGAGCACAACAGAAATGCCTTGGAATTGAAAGCTGCCAGTCAGCCACATTTTCAAAGGTCTCAATGCCCAGATGGTCAGATGAAAGGAAGACCTCTCTGCCATTACACACTCCTGCTCACATGGTCTTGCATCATAGTAAACAACCTCAGTGTTTTAAAGACATTAACTGACAAGCACAAAATTTCTCATTTTACAGAGCATTTAATTTGTATTAATCTAAATGCCTCCTTGGAGGTAACCATAAAGATGCTTTTATCACCAAAAGTTTATTTTATTTACTTATTTCCCTATTCCAGCAAGTTTCAACTGTCTTTCTGTGAATAATTCTTTCACCCTTCAGAGCAAATCTTTGTAACTACAAGTCGTGTTTTAAAAGGAGATTTTTTTTTCCTCTTCTTGCTGACCTGGTCAACACAGAGCTTCAGGCAACATTCATTAGTTAGTGTTTCACTGCAGTGGTGTGCGGGACATTTCTTATGCCAGGAGACAGAGATGGCACGTGGAAATTTATGCTTATGTTTTACTTAAAGTAAATCATATTTTGCCTATTTTAAATTACAATGTGATAGATTGTGCTGATAGAGTAGCACAATTAACTTAAAGGGAGAATATTCAACTTTTAAAAAATTTTCAGATAGATAGTCGTGATTATTTGAATGGACATTAAATTTCATGTGATAAACTAGAACTAATAGTCAAATGTATCAAACCACCTATGTGAATTTCGCAAAAAAAGAAATACATTAAAATTATAAAGTTATTTTTGATTCAAGATGATGGTGACCACCAGAACCCAAGGAGCAGCAGAGCCTCCCTGAGGAGCCTGAGAGACCCATGGAGGCTTTGCTGGGAGACTGAGGATGAGCCTGGAGACTGCACAGTATCTCTAGAACAGCGACAAATGGCAGGTCTTATGGGAAGTTGCTTTAAAAAAAGTGGTTTTATGCACTTTGGGCTGATTCTGTCACTCTTTTTGCTCGCCCTGCTTGAGATAGGAAAGCGCAAGAACAGCTCTGCCCTCCAGCTGTAAACACAACTTTTATGCCCAGGACCAGCAGGGATGCTAGTATCCAGGGCTGGGTGGTATATAGTAGCCTAGAGCTCATGTAGTCCTGCCCCCAGACACCGGTCAAGTGCATGATCACCCTGACTCTGCTCAGCAGCAGGATGTCCAAGATGAAAAATGGTTCACTTTATGGGTTAAGTGTCCTGGGAAGATTCCCATGGTCTCTGCTGCCTCTGGGGACTATGTTGATGTTCGTTATCCCTGCTGTCAGCAGAGGAGCCATGCTACTTACCTTTACCTGTGCTACAGTCTGGAAGCCATGGTGATGTCCATGGTTCATGTGATCACCGGACACCAAGTGGCAGTCTATGATCTGTGCTGATGCTGGCTGCTATGGGCAAAGAAGCTTGGGTTGCAGTGATATTGATGACTACAGACTCATAACTGAGAATGAGAGACATTTAAGGCTTCTGTGACAACCCCATCTCTCCCACAAAAAAAAAGAAAGAAAAAAAAAGAAAAAAGAAACAGCCCAGCCATTGAAGAAGATCCTTAAAAATTATGATAAAGATGCTAAAGTGTAGCTCTTCCCAGCTGATGGCTTCTGGCAGAGGGTGGGGAAGGACTGCATTTTCTTTAAAGGCCTGGTCACTGGGTGTTTGACCATACTCCAATGAGCTTATGGGCAACATGAATTGGACTTGGTGGTTTTATTATTTTTTTTTCTTTTCTTTGTTCTTGGAGGTAGTGCAAGCATGGGAGGATGGACCATGGAGGAATGATAAGCCAGTGTAATTGAAGTGCATTGTGTGAAATTTCCATATAATTAATAAAAATCTATTATGGGAAAATCTACTTTCAACAAAAAAACATATTTATTATACATGAAAACCCTCTGAAAAACAAATAAGGTGCTTTTTAGATTTCTATAAACAAATACAAGTTCATTTCTTAAACTAAAATCATAAATACAAGAAAATATCATTAATAAAATTTTCATAATATATCCATGAAGTTATTTTTCAAAAATTAGGTCATCTCTTTTAATAGACATCACATAATTATATATGAATTTTGTTTATACTAATGAGTTACAAGTATACATTCATATTTTTATACTTTTTCTAACTTCTTTAATATTCACCTAAGTACAATATACTAATTAATGACCACCCTTACATACTCATTGTGACATTAGTCATTCATCTATAGGGACTGATTTTTTACAGCCCTTATTTACTACTAAGGGTTTCCCATATACCTTATAGTTCGGTAGTCTCACATGTTGTACATGACATAAGATAAGAATAATATTCTGTTATTAATTATAATAGTATATTAATCCTCAATAATCCTGTTCTGAATAAGCAGCAAGGCTGACAAGCAAATGTTATGAGATCTCCCTCAGTGAAGTGCTAAGTGAGGAAGAACACCTATGATAGCAAACCACACAGATGAGGACTAAAGAAGTCAGACAGCGACAGAATTCCCAAAGAGAGTCATGGTAGCTGAAAAGAATGAAAATGTAATGCAGCACAATATAGTTATGCACATGGTCTGAGTGGTCTCTGTAAACTCATGCTAAGAAAATGGCACTTTAAATGGTGCCACATGGATAAAATTGAGAGGTCTGTGCTTATAATTTTGAGATTAACTTTTTATACATAAAACCTAGAGACAAGGAATATCAAAGAGATCTAGGAGGGGCTATATGTGAGGCGTTGGAGGGAGAAAAGAAAGTGGGGAAAGAGAAGGGAGACATGTTATGCTTATAATCTTTAAAAAAAAAAAACCTGGGCAAATACTGTCTTTCATTGATAATGGGTCTCTTAGATATTTCTACTTGTATTAGCTTCAGTTCACTATCTTATGGAAACATCTGTCATGATTTTAAGGCTTGGTAGACTAAGGCATCAAATATCTCCACTACAGACATTGGAAATATGACCATGTTGTTAAAACTCTATTTCCAATTACAGTAAGAAAAGTAACCCTGACACAGTCTGACAAACATCTGGTGTTTTCTCCTATACATAGAATCTAGATAGTATGAGCATAAAGAGAGGGTTATTTGAAAAGAAAGCAGGGAGGAAAGGTAGGGCAGGAGAGTTAAGGCGTGATAGGCTGAATGTATATGAAATAGTTGGAAGAAAATGCCATTGTGAATCATTAAATATACATTCTTTTGCAATATCACATTTAAAATACAGGTAAAAATCAGATGTTGGCATATTACAATGAAGATATAGACATCCTACCAACACAAAGACATCCTTTCATCCTCCTTTTCTGCTATCTCATATTGCCCAATACAGAAAGGGAAGAGGACATGTTTAATCTCTTAGATTATTTTATAATGCATATATGTTATATGTGATATTATGAGAAAATTAAACTTATGAGATTATTAAGCATGCATAATAATCAGATCATAGAAAGTAGTATTTCTGTTTATCTTTGTTTTCTGATGTTTTGAGCTCCTCTGTGTAGTCACTGGAAGTATATAACAAATGGGTTCTTGTGAAACATTGCCCTGTATTTCTCTACAGACGACAGCTGATCACTTCTGTATAGTCACCCTGTCCATTTTAACCTCACTCCACTCTTCTTAGCATCTTGTGATTGAAAATACAAATGCCAGTGGTCTTTTGTATAAGCATCTATTTTATAAAAGAGCTTATTTTGTAAGTGTAACTTTCATCACTTTTCTCTTACAGTTTTTGATATATCCCATAACTATCTTTGAATAATCAATTTATAGTGGCTTAATGTGGTGTGTGTGTGTGTGTGTGTGTGTGTGTGTGTGTGTGTGTGTGTGTGATATACAACAGGACCAAAAAATGTCAGTTTTCTATAGTTAATTGTTTAAGTCAAAGGTCTTGACAAAGTGCTTTTGTAAAAAATAATGGTATATTTGGATTTAGATTTAAATATGAATACTTTTACCTATAGAAATTCATATATTCTTCATATGAATATTATATTCATAAAATATATGGTTATTGGGAAGTTAAAAATGACTCATTTTGTGAAAAGTCATTTTTATTTAATTTTTTTTTACTTTTCATACCATCCCCAGTTACCCCTTCCTCCCCTTCTCCCATGCCCCACCTCCCCCAAATCCCACCCCCATGCACTCCTCAGAGGGCATAAGGCCTCCATTGGATAGTCAACAAAATCTAGCATATCAAGTTGAGGAAGGGTCTAGCTTCTCTCCCCTTCATTAAGTCTGAGCAAGGTATCCCACCATAGGGAATGGGCCCCAAAAACTTGAACAGTTAATTTTTTAAATAGACAAAATTCACTAGAATTGTTTAAAAATTTGCCTTCTTGCTATTCATTGTAAAATTATATTTGAAGTCTAGCTGCCCTCAAACATTTACATAGAGACAAAAAATATTTAATAGTTTTCATCTTTATTAATAGCTTAAATTGGATCCTTATTTGACTTTATTGGGACTTTGAATTTGTTCTCTTTTGAGGGGTAACAAGGGAGTCTTATATTCTAGGATTTTTGTCATTGATTTTATTCATTTTTAATGGCCTCAGAAACTTGAGGTAGAAAATTGCAAACCTCAAAAGAAAGAAATCAAGACTAATTTCAAAGTGCTAGTGTAGAGTGTTCTGTGATTTTATTAGTCATAATAAAAAAATCTGGAAGCATTCCAATGGGTAAGAGGTTTAGCTGCAGGAAGTTCACTAGGAGGGGGAAAAATGCTCAAAGCACTTATATTTAAATGGGTTTTCTTAAGAATGGCACTAGAACTCATTCAATAAAACTAGTGTTCTTTAGTCTCACTTTCACTGGCAGCTGCCCTTTCCTAGGCTACAATATGTTGGATTTACCTGTGCCTACCTCTGCTCTGCTGCTACAAACATGTACAATACTTACTACTTATTTCATTTTCTATTGTTCATTAGCATATCATTTTAAATAAAATTCAGACAACTTCAAATATAACAAAATTTATCTTCTAATTTTACATTTACTCTGTGGATTTTAGTTAACAGTATAAAGAGAATGTTCATTATAATGAAAATTAAAAAATAGCTCAAAATAGCAATACTCACTTGGTATTTAAGGCAATAGATAATGCAGTGTAAAATATGTGTTGAGGGGATCAGAGACTCAATATTTTATACTTGGAAATAAAAAACTTTTTTTTTGCTTTTAAAATTTTTTTTGTTATTTTGTTGTATTTGTGTGTGTGTCTGTGTGTATGTGTGTGTGTCTGTGTGTGTGTGTGTGTGTGTGTGTGTATGTGTGTGTGTGTATGAGTTTTTTGCTTATATTTAGATTCAGTGTGCCATATGTGTGCCTGATAGCCACAGAAGCCAGAAGTCAGCATCAGATCTCCTGAATACCAGAATTATGTATTGTTGTAAACTGAAATGTGGTTTCTGGGAATCTAACCTGTGTTCTATGGAAAAGTAGCCAGTGCTCTTAACCATTGAGCCATCTCTCCAGTCTTTAGAAAGCAGAACATTTTGATTTATAACATAAGGATATCATAGAAATTGTACAATAAGGATAACAGGTGTGATGACAGAGAATTTTACTGACATGATATACATGGAAAGCACAATGAAACTATTTATGATCATAATGTTAACCTTCACTAGGGTTTTCAGGAATTAGGTCATGTATTAATTTATGTACATTATTTCTCTTCATATTTCTCTTATACGTAGGAAAATGGGGCTAAGAAGCAATCTGATGAGGAGCTATCTGAAAGGTTTTATTGTGCATGTGAGTTCTGTCTTCTCAAGACGTGAGGGTCCTTGTCCAGCATTAGAAGAAGGCACTAGGAGATAAACTAATGCACCAGAGCTTATAATGTCCTTGTAAATAAAATGTTCTCAGTGTTCATTGTAGCAATAAAGGTCCTTGTAGAGAGAAAAAAATGTGCCCTTGTAATTTATAATTTATCTCAAAGAAAAATAACATCTATATTTTACCAAAAAATGGCAAACAAAAACTTCAAACTTTCTAAAACATTGAGTTGATTCATTAAGAAAATAGTATTGACACATTTATAATTGCCCCTCAATTCACTAGCTATTCTTTCTGCTTTTGTGTTGATTAGGAATAGACATATTTGATTAGGTATAGACATTGATTAGGCATAGACATAACTAATTTTTCTGCTTTTGGATTGATTAGTCATAGACATATGTTCTTAGGTTCTACATATGAAAGGTAACATGATTATCTGTCTTCTCAGTCTGTTCATTTTGCTAACTATCATGCTCTCCTGTTCCATCCAATTTCTTTCCATTGACACCATGTTCTTCATTTTTATAGCTGAATAAAAATTGAGTGTATGTGTATATGTATCCTGTTTTTTACTCCTTCATCTCTTGAGAGGCACCTGAGCTGGTTCTATCTATGGCTACTGTAAATAGTACCACATGGGTGAACACATCTCTAGCTGGTATGCTGACGTCAACTCCTTTGGGTTTATTGCCAAGAGTGATATACTTGGCTGTAGTGAAATTCTTTTTTCTTTCTTTTATTTTCCTTTTTCTTTCTTTTTTTTTTAGCTTTCTTAAGAAATATGACTACTGCTTTCTACAATGGCTATGCTAATTTGTATTCCCACCAGCAGATAAGCAAATGAAACAGACAGGCAATTCTCAAAAGATGAAGTGCAAAGGGCCCATAAATACATGAAAAATATTTAATATCAATAGTCATTATAGGAATGCAAATCAAATCTACAATGAAATTACATCTCACTTCATCAGAATGGCTATCACATAGAAACAAATAGCAAATATATTGGTGTGGAGGAAAAACTCCTTGAATTGGTTTCTAATTCTCTGAAAGAAAATTTGACTTAGCCATCTTCATTAAGTTCATAGAAATGGCCAGAATTTATTTGTTCTTTCCCAAGGTCAGTTAACTTTTAGATATTAATGTATATATTAACATATTATAATTAATGTATTATTGATAATAATTGTTATATTAATATAATGTTATACACACATATGTCTACCTATAAAACTGTCTCTACCAATATTCTTTGAGACATTAGGCCAACATTGGATATTTGACATGGTTTTATGTCTATGATGGGGTAGAAGGCACAACAGTGTATTGAAGAACTATAGTTAACCCACTTTTTCACATAAAAGCAATTGCTTTTATTGTTAGTTATCTTTGTAATATTTTAATTTACTTTCACTGATTAATACTAATCATACTTACTATCTGTGGACTAACAAAAGTTTTATATTCTAAGAGATGCTAATAAAATTTTAGGAACCAATTGAGACATTTGTTGTTCTTCCCAATCTTTAAATATATAAATCTGTCATGCTGAGAAAGAGTTTACAATTTGTGTACTAATTTATTTAATGTAAAACTTTACCAGTACTTACTATACTATGAAAATAATATGTAGTCCAAAAGTTAACAGGGTATTTAAATTACTTGTACATATTTACAATTTGGCATTAATTTTAGATTTTACATTACATGACTTTATGATTAGTACTTTTAAATTATGATATTCTTTCAGATGACATGAAAAATAAATCTAGATAAACTGATAAGGTAATAGAAATTATTTTCAATGTTGTCTTAATAATCAAACATAGGTTGGTACTCTATCCTATACAAAATATGTAATTATAAGTGAGATTCTGTACATTTAAATGTTTTTATGATTATTCCATGAATATGAAAATTAAATAACAACTATCACATATTTCAGTGAAAATAAATTGAAAACATAAATAAGAGATAGGCTTCAACCTTTGAAATCACACTTTTGAAAAGATAAAATGCTTAACATATAAACTTCTAAAGCTGAAATAATAGTTGATTTCATTTCTCAGTGACTGGATAAAAGTTTTTAGTAGTCTTTTGTTTGTTCAGTGCTGACTTCTACGAATTTTTATAGCACTTCTCATTTGCAGTTTGTATGTCAAGTGTTTTTTATAGGCTCCCTTATTCAAAACTATGATCACCAATTTTCAGCATTTTGCGAAGTTGCTAAACCATTAAGAGATTAGCTCTCAGATCTCCTCAGAGAAGTTTCTTTGAGAAGTGGATGCTGATAAACTCAGAAATTAACAACTGGTGAAACTACAGAGAATTTAAGGTTTTGTTCATTGATTAGTCAGCAACAAGACATCTCTAAAACACCATTCATCCAAGAATAAGGGGCAATGAAGGAAGAGTAACCTCTGTCTTCTGAACATGTCTTCTGGACATGATAACATTCTTCATAAGGCCTGAACAAAATCAAATCAATCAACATTTTAGTTTGAGTGAAAGGGATCATGAGTTACTATCTCTCAGTTGAGATCTATTGACTGTTAGTGTGGTTTTTTGTTTTTTTTTGTTTTGTTTTTTTTTTTTTCGAGACAGGGTTTCTCTGTGTAGCTTTGCGCCTTTCCTGGAACTCACTTGGTAGCCCAGGCTGGCCTCGAACTCACAGAGATCCGCCTGGCTCTGCCTCCCAAGTGCTGGGATTAAAGGCGTGCGCCATCACCGCCCGGCCTGTTAGTGTTTTTTAAATGTTTAGTTTCTGGCAGGTGGGCCACACTCCCTCCAGTGGATGGTGCCACACTATTGAGTGTCTGGAATAGATGGGCTTAAATTAAAAACAACGCAAGAATTTGGGAAGAAGTGTGGGATTGTGGATGGAACTGAGAGGAGACAGGGAGAAAGCAGGGGTGAAAATGATCAAAATATATTGCATACGTTGATCAAAATACATTTTGCACATTGTATACTGCATATGCGAAATTCTCAAATAATAAAATGCTGTATTTTTCAAAGGAGGTGCTGTCTAATTGGATAAAGCAGGTCACTAGAAGGAGAATCTTAAGGTTTGGATCTTTCCCTACTTCCAGGTTTGTATCTCCTTCTATATATAAATCCAGATGTGGCCAAGTAGTCTCTAGCTTACTGTCACAAGCAAAAGGCACACAACCCACAAACAGTTCCTCCATGGTGGTTTACACTCCAAACCAAGAACAAAGGGGACTTTTCTAATATTATGTTTATACCATACATCCATAACTTGTAATCAATTGCATATGGTAGTAAAATTCAAATATGTAATTTAGCAATGCTCTACTCCTCTCCTTTGTACACGAATAAAGTGGGCATTTATATAACATTTCATTTGTTACTGGGCTTTTTTGTCATTATTAACTCTATTGTTTCTACTCTTTCCCTTGTTGTATACATCCAAGAGTTACTTCAAGCAAGAGTTTGAGAAGTCAGTTGGAATGAGAACAATAACTCAATAAAACATTGCCAACTTGTTTTGTTACATTTTACATGAAATTATGAAAGGTGGGAAAGTTGGGAGCAGAGTATTAATGGGAAACAGTATAATGAGAGGAAATGGGTTTTCAGGAGACAGTCCAGGTGTAAAGTCAGCATACAATTGGTTTCAGGAATGTGTCACCTATTAATCACTAGAAAGCGTTTTTATTCCATCAGTTTTTTTTTCTGTTTTTTTCCTAATATTAAATGTCATCATGCCCTATCATCATACTATTGTGACACAGATATAAAAGAGACACAGTTAGCTTTAACATATCTGTAAATGCATAAATGCACATGATGTCCCTGTGAGTATGTGTTTTCATTCCTAATCACACACTGTTTAAACAATTATCAGTTATTCTAGTGAATTTGTCTAGTCTCATTATTCTAAATAATTCCACAATAAAGTAGTCATTTTTAATTTTTTCAAAATGATAATAGAAGTGTATTTTAAAGGTTATTAAAATTTGCTAAAAAATTTAGTATAATAATACAATATAAATATAAATGATTTCATATAATTATCTTAATAATATAATTGATCAATTAATTCTAATACTATTTTTGTTTGAAATAAAGAATACCAGATTACTTATCAAACAAAAGTTTATTAATTAATTTAATGAGAATATTGTGCTTTATTTATAATCAAGCAGATACTTAACCTTAATCCATAAAAGCTCAACTTCTGCATTTGGTATTGTATTTGAAACTCTAATGAAAGACAATAGTGCATGAATGAGGTACCAATCAAAACTGTTAGTAAGCTATTTAAAAAAATAATTCATAACTTTACTTTGTATAATATTTTATTAACAAGTCTAATAAAATTAATTTGACAAATTATTGCAACTTGTCACAATAAATAAAATTTTATTTTTAAAAATCTTATTGTAATTTTTTTTGGTTTCTAAATGCTGGTTAAAATAATCTATCAATTCCACTGAAAATATGTTGATATAGAGTTCAGGGACATTTGTATTTTCAGAAATAATTTTCAAGAGATATTTTGAAATTTTAGAGATTATGAAACCAAAGTAAACAATATACAAAACAAAGAATATTAAGCAGTTCAAAAGTTCTGATCCAGTTAAATAGCCTAAGAATAAATTCTGTCCCCAAATAAAAGAAATGATTATAAGAATTGACAGTGTCAAAAACAAGCAAACAGCAGGAAAACAAAACAGAAATTCTGGTTCAAAAATTTTTAAAAAGTAGTATTACACGCTTTATTTTATTTTTTAATTTGGCTGTTAGCAATCACATCAGACATTTCTACAAAGTAAATTCCATTTGAATTTAAGTTATGATGCTTTTACAGGGGTAGAGAAGAAGTAATTGGGGTAGAATACAGGAGATGTGCTTGCAGTTTGCAGCTACAAACAATGAAGCTGAGAGACACAGTGAATGTGGAAGAGATTATCCAGTTCAGCACCAAGGAAAGTATCATTTGAATGGGGGAAACCTCCTGCATCACTGGGATTGAAACCGGAGCAGATCATCTGAGGGAGATGTGAGGCTAGATACAGTAAAGCAAAAGAAAACTGGAGGGGGAAGAGATGGAGGCGAACGAGAAAGAAGAGGAGGAAGGAGATGCTGCTAACGCTGAAACAGAGTGCTGAGATCTTTGGGGAGTTACAGAAAGCAAAAGGAAACTAAAAATTGTCCTTTCCTTAGAGATTTGAATCACTCCAGACTCTGTTTTAGAATAAGCTTGCAGCTCAGAAAGTAGAAAAGTAGTTTGCACAATCTGAGCCCAGCACATCACACAGCAGAGCACAGAGGATGGAATTGTTCCTTAGAGACAATAGTTTCACAGCCTAATTTTATATAACATTGTCTTTTATTGCATTTTTATATTGTATTTCCATCAAAATAAGAACACAATGTTTTTTTAAGGCTTGTCTCTGGTAGGTAATTGATTTTTATTTTTTCAAGTCGTTCCTCAAGTTTTTCTTTCTGTTAGTTTTCCCTTGTCATCATTTCTGCTCTCACAATCGCTGGAGTATTTTCAGACTTTTCTTTCTATGGTGGTTTCAAAGAAAATTAGCCCTCAAAGGGAGTGGCACTGTTAGTAGGTGTGGCTATGTTAGAATAGGTGCGGCCTTGTTGGAGGAAGTGTGTTACTATGCAGGCAGGCTTTGAGGTCTCATACATGCTCAAGCAACGCCCTGTAAGGCAGACCACTTCCTGTCTCCTGCAAGATAAGATGTAGGACACTCGGCTACTTCTATGGTACCATGCCAGCCTGCATGCCACCATGTCCCACCATGATGATAATGGACCAAACTTCTGAAATATAAACCACCCCAATTAAACATTTTTCTTTTCTAAGTGTTGCCGTGGTCATGGCATCTCTTCACAGCAATGGAAACCATAACCAAGACACATTCTTTATGCAGTTTTAATGTATCCCTCTTCATATGGATAACTCCAACACATACTCCATTAACTATTTTCAGATTCCACTATTTGTGCCTTTGTGTCCTCCACACTTCTGTTAGCAAAAACAAGGATTCCAATTGGTTATACTACTATAGACAGTACCACATGGTGGTATAATGGATACACGTTCTATGCTTTTCTTTCAATATTAGCACTTGAGTATGGTGATTTCTTGCTTCTCTAATGTAGAATATTTGAAATATATGTTTCTCTTACTTTTAGTCTGAAAGTTGTATTCAAGCAATAAAGGTAAATGTCATCAATGTGTTTATCCATTAAATTTGTCACCAGTTAATTTCAGAATGAAAGAAAAAAGGGCAAGCTAAGTCAAATTTAAATTTTTTGTTCATTCTAGAAGATGATATACCTTACAATCAATAGAGACTAAAAGAGTTTGAAAATGAGTTAGAGAGGATGCTCACATTTGTTCAGATGCCTAAGAAGTTTAGAAACAAAATCTATCACTAAAATATACTGTCAGTATTCTTCCTTTCATTGCCTCTTCCATCAGAAGTATCATTTGAAAGATCAAAATCACATAACACAAAAGAGAATCATCACCTGAGTTGGTTAAAGGTATTACCCGTGAGTGTCAAGTGTAGTTCTACAGTGGATTAAATTGTATTTAAATCTGCACCTGTTAAAAAAAATTTGGAATGATGACATAATAGATCAAGAGAATAAAGAACTAAAGAAAAAATGTTAGAAGAAAGTACAAAAAGACAGGATACATAACGAATAAAAAGTGAAATTTCAAAAGACAGGAAAAATATGGCTTCAGTTCCACTGATAGATCATTACTTGTAATGATGCCAAATGTGTTTATATTGAAGTCATTTTTGTTCAGATGCTGAAAAGCTCTGTATATAAAGGCTCTGGATATATAAAACTTTAGCCATAGTGTTTGTTTAGGTAATATAAAGTTGGATTTAAATTATATCTTAAACAAGTTCCCTTCTCATTTACAAATGTCATATAAAATTTAAGCTACTATTTTTTTATTTCTTAGTTTCTTTTCTCATATAAAATGATTGTCTTCATAACATAATATGTCATGCTACTTATTGACATAATTCAGAATATAAAAGAGCTCCTTTTTGCTTTTCTGACAAAAAGAAAGTAAAATTTTGCATATGATGAAGACTTTTAAAATTTAGTATGATAAATAGGCCATATTCTTTGCAAGCTAGATCAAAATTGTTAGAGATGAGCATGTTATAGGGGACCTTGACCCTCTCTACCACTTCTCAGCTCTAATCCCAAACAGGCTATTTCACTTTCAAATATCCTCAGGCTAATTATTTCCTGATTGATCTTCTTAAATGAGCTTTTCACTGCCTCATCTAATGGACATGTACCCCTCCCTAAATCTTTGTCAAAGTTGCTTATACAAAGACAGATCTCTGAGAGGTGACTTTAGCTTCCTGCTAAATAGGTCAGCCTGACACAGAATGGAGAATAGTTACTCAAAATTTGGCAGAATTCAAATCAGATATCATATCTACATATCTTTGATGTTTCTGTAACTGTGAATGATATGGATGTGTGTTTTGTTACAGCAATGTCTACCTTGGGAGTTGGACTTAACAACATGTAGGTGGTTGAACAATATCTACTTTGAAAGTGAGCACATTTGCATTGGGCTCTCTACTAGCCACTAAATTAATGCAATGACCTTCAATAACTGAATCTGTATTTACCTTTCCCGGACTTCAACTATTGAAAATCTATCATTTATCTTCACCCAACGCTCACAGATAAGTTTATAAGACCCTATTTCATGCTGAACTGTGTAAAACTTGTGCATAGAAATTAATTTCTGCAACCTAGGGAGAGAAAGATTTTCCTCTACGTCTTGTCTTTTTGGAGCCTCTGTTTTGTAGTGGAAGAATAAGGAACCAGCAGACCATGCATTCTGGCTGCTGATTTTGTCTTTGCTCCCTTCATGTGGGAAACTTGGAATAGTGTGGAGAAAATTTGGAAAAGAAAAGCATGTACACGGATGCATCTCAAGAAGCCAGTGGCAGTTGTCTGGCCTGAGTTGTGAGCCATGTAGTATTTTAGTAGTTGCATAGAACTCCCAGCCTATGCTTGACCCGACTCAAAAAATGTCTTGGCATGGAAGTTATGATCCTTGGGAGGAAGTAAGAAGTGACAACTGGTAGATCAAATGTACAGCTATGGAAAGATAGTAGTAGGATCTACATATGCTAAAGAATTATCCTTGGGGCAGAAATAATATATAATGAATATGGAATCCATGAAATTGAAGGTAGAGCAGGGACAGGTATATGATAGTATCTAGAGAGAGAAAAGGGGAAGGTATAAATGTTGTATATACATCATTTTATATATATGCAATCTGTTTCAAATGCTGCAAGAGTACAATGAATATTCATCACATGATTCCATGTACCACACGTAGTTTCTAAGGTACAACATAGCACTTAAATACAATTCATATTGGTCCACAGTACCTGGTGCAAATTTCAAATTAGGTGTCCAATGCTGTCAGGAATTAATAGAGAATGGGTGTGGGAGTTAGGATTTTGCAGTATAGAAATTCTTGAGAAGATCAGACAGACTGCAAACTTGAGAGTCCGTGAAGCAGTCTTTGCAGGACTATTTCCTGTGCACATGGCACCAGAGAAGGCACTGTGAGGCCACATGCCTGCAGGTAGGGAAAGAGTTAAACATGGGTCAGTAGAGAAGGGAGACAAAGCTGAACTCATTCAGATCATCTCAAACCCACGAAGACAAATAGAAACCCTCACCTGTTCTTATTTCCAACTCATATCAAAACTGAAAATATGTTTGACATTCAGAAGTAGTTATGTTATTTTTCATATGGAGTGGAATCGACAGGATTGATTTTCGGTGTGGTAGGATCCATCCCAGTGTGGGCAGAGCCACACCTAGGTAGGTGGGCCTGGACTGTGTAACATACAAAGCTAAGCACACCAGAGAGAACAAGCCTGGAATCAAAATTTCTGCACTGTTTCTGCTTCGGCTCCTACTTGAGCTTCTACCCTGATTTGCACCAGTGATCAACTGTTACCTGAAGGTGTAATCAAACTCTTTTCCAATGCGTCCAAGACTACTTCCTACTTTCTCTTCTGTCGGGTTCAGTGTAACTGATTTGTGTTGAGGTCTTTGATCCACTTGGACTTAAATTTTGTGCATGGTGATAGACATGGATCAATTTGCAGTCTTCTACATGTTGACATCCCAAATCCCTTAGTAAATAAATAAATAAATAAATAAATAAATGAAAAAAATGGTGGAGAATGTAAAAAAAAAAACCAAAAAACTTTTCTCCCATGTTGAATTTAATCATGTTATAGCAACAGAAAAGCAAACTAGAACAAGCTCTTTATAAAAGAAATACATTTATTTATTGTGTACATGATATTTATGTGTATGAAAACACATGTACAAGCATTCCATGGTACACATGTAAAGGTCAGAGGACAATGTGATGGAGTCTGTTTGTCCTTTTGTGCTGTAGCCCCCCAAAAATAAACTGAGGTAAAGCAAGCAGTTTTGACTGCTCGGCATATTCCTAACCTCCCATTTGTCCTGTAAATGCTATTTTGGTTTCCCAATGTTGTAAATTTATGTAAGATTTCTTTATTTTAATCTATGTATATGAGTGTATACCTGCACGTATACATGTGCACCATGTGGGTATCTTCTATGTGCAGAGGACAAAAGATCCCTTGGAATTGAGGTTACTGACAGTTCTAAAAATCCATCAACCTCTCTTAACTGTTAAGAATTCTCATTAGCCTCAATTGCTCATGCTTGTTTTATCTTCAGGTTTTATGGTTTAAAAGTAAATCATAATAATATTTTTATTGGTCTCCTAAATTCTGATTGTTTTGACACAAGATATGTTTCAAAACTAACTGTGGCTTAACTAGTGACCATCCAGAAAAATAATTACTTGTTAGCCCACATACTGACAGAGCTAAATTGACTGAGGCCAACATTGTAATCCTAGACAAAATGCAATAAAAATGCCACAGTCACTGCACAATAGTATACTTTATAAATAATTTGAATTAGACAGTTATTCCATCAGGAAGCATAACTCATATTTTGAAGTAAGCCAGCATTAATACAGGAAATTATTCATGGAGATGAACTTCCTCTTTTATATATATATAATCATGAATTTGATTAATATCCCCTACTGTGCTTCTGTCATACAGTAGAATTAGAACATGTTTCTAGAAATTAATTCAGAGAGTCATAAATGTGACTTTTAAATCACAAATTCATGCCCAAAAGATCAAGGAAACACATGCAAACCCTTCAGAAAAAATATGAATAATAAAAATGCAACAAAAGAGAAAGTAAATATTTAATTACAAGGGTTTCAGTGGAAGAGAATTTGATGTATCAATTCCATCTTGTTTATTACCACCCACTTTCTATTCTATACTCCAACATTAATGAAAGTCTGTGTTTGTTCTTGCCTTGTTAAAGAAATAATAAAAATGATGGCATTAATATAATTATACGATAGAAAAATTACGTAAGTCTTTTGTCATGATATTTCATTATAATATACATAAAGGATAAGAAACAAGAATGTACACATGTAGTGGAATGTGATTTTTATTTTATATAAAGGTAAATATATTTATATTAAATTTTAATTTATAATCAACACTTTCACAGTTTTTTTCCCACTTTTATATAGAATGATTTGTACTATATTTTCATCCAACCAAAATGACTTTCCTGATTTATAATGATATAATAGTGAATATATTCTTATGGATTTAGTAAACAAAAATTTTCTCATTAATGTTTTTGGTGGAGAAATACAGAATATATGCATAAGTTATTCACAACCATAAACTGTTACAGAAAAAGTAAGTATAAGAGTTAAAACTACAATAATATATGAAATGCATACATATTTTGTATAATTTAATGATATTGATGGTACTAAATGTTTGCACATGGCTGGGGTTCAATGAAGAATTACATTTAAGGAAAGCTTTTGATTATGACAAAAAAGGGTGGATAATATATTACTCAGAGGCGATTGTGGCTTCTAGGCAGAATACATAGGATATGTATAGCTAAAAAAGCATAAATATTTTAGAACTGGCTGGGGATTACTGAGAAGATGAAAATGTGTAACGTTGATGATCTTTGGAATAAATTTCAGAAAGTATGAATATAAATCTCAGATGTTGGACCAGGTTATATAATTTCGAGTTTAGTAAAAATGGGACATATGTATGTACTTAAATGCACATATATATTGGTATACATATGTACACACAACTATAACATATAAACAAACTTAGTGAGAAAATAACACACATATGGACAGAAATTTGTAAACAACAGAAATAATTTCTCTAGTCCACCTGTCTTGTAGGAAAATTCCCACAAGAAGTAGAAGGCATTTCATTATGCAAACAAGAAGAGTATTTTAAAATGTTATTGACTAATATTGGCATACTGAAGTTTCTTAAGAATAAGTTTTGGAAATTAAAGTCAGCAGATGATTGGACCAAAGAGAAATAATTTAATGAAATCCTTGACAAATTAAATCTTTTAGTACAGTTTCTTTCAAGTAAGGTTTAAAAACGTTAAATACTAAATTACTCACACAATGAGGTAATGACCTGCTAACACTAGTTTACTATGGCCTTTATTAGACAGACATCTTAAAATTGAAAGAAACATGAAGTGAGTAATACAGTAATTGGAAATTATTATATTGGTAAATACGTTATCAGACTCAAGCATCCTGACCCAAAGTGTTGAAGTGGCCTGCACAAGCTTGGAGCAAGACTAATGAGCATTCTGAGGCCCTTACCAAGGCCACATCATCAGAGTATGGCCAGAAGAAGATGCTGCCCTTGTGATGTTCATGCTAGTTTGTCCCACAGGAACTGCTGTATTGTACCCACAGCAGGTTACCTGGCCAAACTGCTTTGTGTGTACCTTGTTTCAAACAGGCCACTTGCTCATAATTAATCCAGGACAAGCAGGTTTGTGTCACAGTGCAGAGTTGAATCACAGTAATTTTTGTAAAGTAATTCTAACACACACCCCTGCTGGGTCCTAATTAAAGATCAATTACTGTACAAATGATATACCACACCAAAAATTTTCTAAAATTATGCTGTTAGTATAGATACTAAGAAAAAAAAAAACAACCAACTAAGGAAATAAGGAAAAGAAAAGAAAAGAAAAGAAAAGGAAAGAAAGAAAGAAAGAAAGAAAGAAAGAAAGAAAGAAAGAAAGAA
>CABHPR010138379.1:26735-44684 GCA_902168415.1 Peromyscus melanophrys
GAAAGAAAGAAAGAAAGAAAGAAAGAAAGAAAGAAAGAAAGAAAGAAAGAAAGAAAGAGAAGAAAGAACATGGTAGAAATTTATATAAACCACATGACTAGTTATCTGAAAGTTTATCATATCACTCAAAATATTAATGAATTCTCTTTTCTTTTTGTAATCTCCCCAATGAAACAGTTCTTCAGCATTAAAATTATATGACACACACACACACACACACACACACACACACACACACGTATATATATCAGCCATGGATTCCCCTGTTTATTTTTAATTCTCACAAAGAAAAACCAAGATAATTTCAGAGTAGTCTATCTTTTAGATATTACAATAATAGTATAAATGGGTAGATCACTGAATCTACACTAAAAAGAAAAAGAGGAAGATATAAAAATGACAAAAGGTAGATTACTGAATCTATTATGAAAAGAAAAAATACTTTTAAAAAGAAATTACTTATTTTAAATAAGACAAGTAATGAAAATTTTTTGTCTGAATTTGTCAAATGTTACTAGACTGGACGTTGTTACATATTAATGGAGTTTTTTGTCTGAATCTGTCAAATGTTAATGGACTAGACATCGTTAATGTAATCTTGACTGTGTATATTGTATATACTTGTTGAATATAATTTTTCTTGTATTTGTTATAAGCTTTTTAAATTTTAGACAAAAAAGGGGAAATGTGGTGGTATTGTGTTCCCCAAAATATTGTGCACCCTAATAAAAATATCTGGGGTCAGAAAATAGACAGCCACTAGATACAGAGGATAGAAAATGGTGGCACTCACACCTTTCACTCCTAGCATTCCAGAGATAGAAATCCCTCTGGATCTCTGTGAGTTCAAGGCCACATTGGAAACAGCCAAGCATGGTGACACACACCTTTAATCCCAAAAAGCCAGCCTTTAATCCCAGGGAGTGGTAGTAGAAAGCAGAAAGGTATATAAGGCGTGAGGACCAGAAACTCAAGGCATTTGGCTGGTTAAGCATTTGGCTGTTTAAGCTTTCAGGCTTCTAGCAGCAGCAGTTCAGCTGAGAGCCATTGGGATGAGGACAGAGAAGCTTCCAGTCTGAGGAAACAAGACCAGCTGAGAAGTTGGCCAGGTGAGGTTAGCTGTGGCTTGTTCTGTCTCTCTGACCATCCAGCATTTCACCCCAATAACTGGCTCCAGATTTGATTTTATTAATAAGAACTTTTAAGACTCATGCTACATATTACTAATTTGAAACATTCATTTTATTTAAATAGATATCAATGTAATAGGACAAACTATAAACAGTAGCAAAACAAGAGAGAAAGTATTTACTTTGGAACATCACGATAATATAAAATATCATTGTTTTATGTATTTGAAAGTTGTGAACAGTTTTGACAATATTTTGAGATTGTAATATAATTATTTCCTCTTCCGTTTCCACTGTCCAAACCCTCCTGTATGCTCCTGCTCTCTTTAATGTTCATGGCCACAGCAGATGTGGTAATCCCATCACTCAGGAGACAAAGCAAGCAGATATATTTGAGTTTGAGGTCAGCCTCGTCTGTACAGCGAGTTCTAGGATAGCCAGAGCGTCACAGTGAGACCGTGTCTTGAAAAACAAAAACAAAAAAAAGGCAAAATGAAAAAACAAATAAAAGTCCATGGTCTCTCTTTTGTTAATGGCTCTCTTTTGTTAATTGTTGTTGCATGCATAAATGTATACACATGTATATTCCTAAATATAACATGCTCAGTTTATATAATATTACATATGAAAACATATATATATGTTTTCAAATCTGACCATTTGGCATTCTTGAGGTTTCAATTAAATAAACTGCTAGGCTCCCTAAAATAGAATAATACAATTTAAAGTGATGACAAAATTATATTATGTCAGATTTAACGTTTCGTGTGAATGATGTAACTTGTCTTTTTATTTACTTTTTTTTTTTTTTTTGAGACAGTGCCTCACTGTGTAGCCTTGGCTGGCCTGTGAATCACCAGGTGAAACAGTTTGACCTTAATCTCACAGAAATTTGCTTACCTCTGCACCCAGAGTGCTTAGATTTAAAGTGTGTGCCACCGTGAATTTTGTAACAAGGAATGTCTGCTGTAGCAATGCATTGCAGCCCTAACAAAGGACAAAACAAACAACAACATCTTTGCTTTCTATTTCAGTATGAATGGGTAAGAGGAGATTTTCGTGTTTGTTTGTTTGTGTTTTATTTCCTTTCTGTATTATATATTATTTCTGTACTATATATATACTATTTTACATTTAGCCTCATTGTATAGTATTTTTTATTTGACAATATTATTCTATTTCAAATGACTGAAAAATGGCAAAGTGTAATTTAAGATTACATTTACTTTGAGTTGTAGAACTGAGTGGACATTCTGAATAAAGCATTGTTTAAAAATTTAGAATTAAATTTACAGTGGTAAACACATATAAATATATGAATTATTCTGTATACTGGTGCTTTGATTTCATTTTAAAATATATTTCACCTGAGGCAATATGTATACCTGAATATGATATTTTTGAATCTTCAACTGTTTAAACATATATCATTTCCTACATTTCTCCTGATCCTCATAATTCATGTGTTTACTGTTATTGAGTATAGCTTTTTTTATATTTGAAGATGTCTATCTGTTTTGAAACCTAGTGTACCAAGTATTCTGTTAAGAACATCTGTACTACCATCTACTGGAAAAATGAGTATATATCAGCAATCAGACTGTTATCATCCACTCAAACAGAATACAACTAATTTTTAAAAATGCAAATCAATTTTAAAAATCCTATTGAGTGCTACTATAAAGCATAACATTAAGTGATTACACATATGTATCATATTCACTATTCTTCCATATGTATGGAAGGAGATAGCAAACAGATAGATGATAGATAGATAGATAGATAGATAGATAGATAGATGATATGTAGCAAGTTAATAACAATCACACACATGCAGCAAACACAGTAGCTCTAACTTTGGAGACAGGAACATGGCTGTTGATAGTTTTTCTTTGCCAGGAGGAGGACAGGAGTTTGTATACCAACTACCAACATTTAAGTTCAGTATGATGACCAGTATCTGTAGGCCTAGTATTGAGGAAGGGTCCAGACAAAGGGATCTGCAGGGATTGCTATCCAAACTACATGGCCAGTTAGTGAGATTTAGGTTCAGTTAAAGGCATTGTTTCCAAAAATGGCAGGAGAAGCCCCCAAGGAAGACAGCACATTTACCCACTGGCCTACCTGTGAACATGCATGCATATCTGCACACAGCAAACAGCTTTCAGTGGCATTGTGTGACTGTTAAGGCATTTGCTGATAAAATATTTTCCAGGTGTCGCACAATTTCACTGTGGCTAACTTTTAAATATATTTTGAATGTAGAATAGACAAAATATTTGTACATAGCAAATTAACTTTTTGCCTGTACAATTAATACATTTTTCTCCTTGGTGTGGGATTTCTCCAAAAATAATGAGGGAAATTTATGTGAGTATAAAACAAAGCACATAGACAAAATTCAGAAATGTAAAATAGATATGTTTAAGTCAGGAAAAGTACTTGAAACATTCATTTTCAAGGACTTCTACATGTCATGGATTAATGTAAAAGCTTTATGATAGCTAAGGGCCCATATCAGGAACACTGAGAAATAGTTCAGAAAATGGGCACATGTATACATGCTGCACTGCAAGAATTGAGAGCTCTTATCCTGACTATTGCCAAACAGCTTAACTAGAGCCAATCATTATTAACAAAATAATTAATGTTTATGATATCAAGTATCATGTATTTAAAACAAAAGAAAATAAAAACTATGTGATGCTCTTTTTCACTTTTCTTAAACCTAATTGTTGCTTTTGTTGTTTTGTTTGCTTACTTCCATTTTTGAGACAATGTCTGTAATGTACTATGTGGAGCAGCTTGACCTGTAAATTACAGTTCATCTCCTGCCTCTGCCTGAGTGCTGAAAGAACAGTGGTGCACCACCATCACTGCCTTGATGTTACATTTTTGTAATGCTTATAGAATTCTTGATCATCTAACTTTTTAATAATTGTGACTCTGTGGCTAAGTGGATATTAAAATAACTGTTGCTCATTTTTCACAAAGCATAACAAGATCCCAGTGCTTCTATTAACTGTTATTTGTGAAGGGTAAGGTTGTGTATCGTGACACAGGCAGAAGACATTGACTTCTGTGGTCTAATGTACTGTCAGCTCTAGATAAAATTCTGTGAGGACATGAAGTGATTTTGTATTCTGCAGCTGTTGAATGAAATAGACTGCAAATATCAGTTCACTCCATTTAACCTGTAGTAGAAGAACTCTGAGGTTTATTGATTTGAATTTTGGTTGGTCTATTAATTATTAGAGTAGAGTGTGAAAGTATAGTATCCCCTGCTCTTAGATCATTGATTAATTCTTCCCTTTGCCCCACTAGTATCAATTTTATGTAATTGAGTGGTCCATCTTTAGGAGTATAGATTGATAACCACTATACCATATATGCATTATACAGTAACCTTCATTTTCTTTCTAGTGTGTTTTTTCCTCACTGTGTATTTGGTCCAATTTAACTTACTATTCAAACCTACTTTGAGATTCTTCATGCTATGTGTTATTATCCATCTTTTCTTTTCCAGTCTTGTAAAGTCAGACTAAAGGCTCCTATAGGCAGAATGCTGAAAATCCCGCTTTTCATTTTATTCAGTCATTTTGACTGTATTGATTATTTGTTTGTTTGTTTGTTTGTTTGTTTATCAGGCACATTCTTGGTATGTGGATGAGGGTTGTCATATGTGAGCCCAGGATGACTTTGAAAGTCTAGTCCTCTATCATCACTATAGGCATGAGGATATTGTTATTTAAATGTGTGCGCCAGTGTCTATACTATTCATTTTATTCCAAAATATTAAAGTCCTTGATCATTTATTCATTTCTTATTAATATTTGCCATTTGATGGTTCATTGTATTGATTACTTTGTGTTCTTTTTTTAATTTTTTATTGATTTTACATACCAACCACAGATCCTCCTCCTCTCCCCACCTTCCCCCCTCCACTCCTCCTCCCTTCCTTCAACATGATAAGTTCTCCAGTGGGGGGGGGGGGGCAGCTAAACCTGCTGCATTTACTTGAGGCAGGTCCAAGCCCCTTCCTGCTTTGTCAGAGGTGAGCAAATTGTCCGACCAGAGGTAATGAGATCCAGAAAGCTGGCTCATGCACCAGTGATAGATCCTGATCACACTGCCAGCGTCCCCTCAAACAGACCCAGCTACACAACTGTCTCCCATATGCAGAGGGTCTAGTCAAGTCCCATGCAAGTTCCACAGCTGTGAGTCTAAAGTTTGTGAGTTCCCTTGAGCTTGGTTCAGTTGTCTCTGTATATTTCCCCATCGTGATCTTGACCCCCCGCCCTGCCTTGCTCATGTCATCCCTCGTCCCTCTCTTCTACTGGACTCTCATAGCTCAGCCTGGTGCTTGCCAGTGGATCTTTGCATTTTCTTCCATCAGTTACTGGATGAATGCTCTATGATGACAGGGTATTCACCAATCTGATTACCAGTGTAGGCAGTTCACACACCCTTACCACTGTTGCTAGTAGTCTAATATGGAGTTGTCCTTATGGATTTGTGGTAATTTCCCTAGCACTTGATTTCTCCCTAACCCTAAAATGTCTCCCTCTATCAAGATATCTCTTTCATTGCTCTCCTAATATCTCATTGCTCGTCTCTCCCCCAGGTTGACCATCTCATTCTCTCATGTTCTCCTAGTAGCACAGACATTGAGAGCAACAATTAATAAATGGGACCTCCAGAAAATGAGACATTTCTGTAAGGCAAAGGACACAGTAAATAAGACAAAAAAAACCAGCATACAGAATGGGAAAAGATCTTCACCAACCCTACATCTGACAGAGGGCTGATCGCCAAAGTACAGAAAGAATTCAAGAAACTAGACAGCAAAATACCAAACAATCCAATTTTAAAAAATGGACTACAGATCTAAACAGAGAATTCTCAATGGAAGAATTCCAAATGGCAGAAAGACATTTAAGGAATTGCTTATCATCCTTAGTCATCAGGGAAATGCAAATCAAAACGACTCTGAGATACCATACTACATCTGTCAGAATGGCTAAGATCAAAAACACTGATGACAGCTTATGTTGGAGAGGATCTGGAACAAGGGGAACACTTCTCCAATGTTGGTGGGAGTGCAAACTTGTACAGCCACTTTGGAAATCAGTATTGTGGTTTCTCAGAATATTGTGAATCAATCCACCTCAAGACCCAATGATACCACTCTTGGGCATATACCCAAGGGATGTTCAAGCATGCCACAAGGACACTTGCTCAATTCTGTTCATAGCAGCCTTATTCATAATAGCCAGAACCTGGAAGCAACCTAGATACCCTTCAACCAAACAATAAAGAAAATGTGGTACATATACATTATGGAGTATTACTCAGCTACAAAAACAATGACATTACAAAATTTGCAGGCAAATTGATGGAACTAGAAAATAACATCCTGAGTGAGGTAACCCAGACTCAGAAAGACAAACATGGTATGTACTCACTCATAAGTGGATACTAGATATAAAGCAAAGGATAATCAGACTACAATCTATAGCTCTGGAGAAGCTAGGAAACAAGGAGGACCCTAAGAGGGATGTATGAATCACCTTGGGATGGGGAAACAGAAGAGATCAGATGAATAAACTGGGAATGAGGGGAGGCAATAGAGTGTAGGAGATGGCGAATGAGAACATGAGGGTACTTAGTATTCTTTTGTATTTATTATTTGTGTATATACCCTCCTCATAGGATTTATACTTTCAAGCCATGCCACAATGGTTGTAAATTTTCTTCTAACATCTTGGTGAGGCTATTATGTTTATGAATTCCTTTAACTTCTGTTTATCTTGGAAGCCTTAGTTTTCATTTATGAGGGCCACCTTTGTGGAGAAAGAACTCTTGACTTACAGTTATTTTCCACTGGGTCATGATAATGTCATTCAAGCTTCCTGGCCTGTAATTTTCTTCTGAGAAACCTCTTCTTAGTCTAACATGATTGTCCTTAAGTGTGACTTAGTCCCTAATTCACTCTTGCACACTTTAAATCATTTCTCCTTTACTTTAACTGCTAAACTGTAACATTTGAGGTAATGCTATTTCTTGTTACGTCTTTCGGATGCCTTTGTGGGTCAGGGAATAAAAGCGCTTGTGAGTTTCTTCATCTTCTCAATGTTGGGCACACATGAGCATTGCTGATAAACCCTTGGTAAGGGTCATGGGAGCAGCCACCCTCAGTCCTGACATCCACAACAAAGAAAAAACCAATTAGTGATCTCAGGAGCAGAGTTTCTGGTCTCTGGTTCTTGACTATGGTGTTCTCTCTTTTCCCTCCATGTTGCAGTGCAACTTGGGAGAGTGAAACTATTAATTAGTTTGTGTCAGAGTCACAGCGCACAGACAAATCTAGGAGACCAGGGAGTATCCTCTAACTGAATGATTGCATAGAAATAGTCAGGGATTTCTGAGGTCTAGAACATTCTCTGTTCAGATAGTCATTTCTTTTTCAAGACAGCTCTTGGCTAGAGTACTCTGAGAGGGCTAACTGGACAAGGGAGTGGATGTTGTTTTGAATGCCAACATACAATGCATATTTCAGACTCTAAATATTTACAGTGTAAACCTTCAAGTGACAAAAATTGTCCAATAGCTAGCAGAGCAATTTTATGCTCAGGTAAAGTGTTTAGGAACTGGGTGTTTCATCTTCATCCCTGGTGAGCTGAAACTCCCTCCTTCTCAGAGGTAAGGATTAGTTGACAGGTGTTGGGCTATTATGTTTTAATATGTTGCTTTTCTTAGATCTAGATCTATGAACTTTATAAAATGCCACTTTTTCTACTATTGAGTTCCAGTAGTTTCCTTTGGCCACTCCTTGTAGAATTTACCCAGTTTCCTGATGTTTGGGTCCTTTATGTGTAATACCAGACAGTGTCCAGTGCTGGTTAAGCCATCAAGCCAATTTCTATTCTATACTTTGGACAATTTGATTACGACAGTGAGAATTTTCTTCCTTTTTCTTTCTTTTTTAATTTATTTATGTATTTTGCAAATGATATATTTTGATCATAATCCTTTTCCCAATTCTTCCCATATAATCCCTTCTCTACATCATCCCTATTTCCTATTTTTTTCACCCAAAATTAAATGATACTTCTGCACGCTTCTGTTTGGTTCAGAGACTACTTTTTTTTCCCTGTGTATGTTTGATTTTATGAGTCTTCTGTTTCTAGATCTTTATATTTTCCCCAACTTTATGGCCACTTTCAACTAGCATTTCCTGTGATATGCTTTCTGTAACTTTTCCTTTGTCTCCTCATGCAGTTGTTCAGAAAATGTTTGGTGGAATATCATGGATCTCAAAAGGTCAATTCTATTTGTAATTTGTCCTCCTTTTTAAAATCTCTAATTAGGATATTTCAAAATATCTGGCTTGAAGTTCAGGTAGCTCATTTCTGTTTATCTAGTCTGTATTTTGAGGTTTTCAACTATGTATATTTTTTCAATTGAACTTATTGAGTTCTTCATCACCAAAGTTTCTGTCTGGTTCCTTTGCATAGACTCTGTTTTTTTTTTTTTTTTTTTTCAGTGTATAACTCAATCATGTTTCGTTTGCATCTAGATTCCCTACCTTAATTTAAGTTTTATTATATCTTGCTTAGTTTGCTTACACTTCTGAAACTGAATCTTGTGTTACTCAAGCCAGAATTGAGCCTGTTTTGTGTCTGAGGACAACCTAGATTTTCTTATTTTCCTTTCTCTGTCTTCAAAGTGGTGGGATAACGAATACGTCATTGTACCTGGCTCTTGGCTTATTTATAACCTTTCTCTTAATTTTTACGTCAAGCAATCTCCCCACATTCCCTGGATGCATCATGACATCTGTATTTGCTGTGGGATGGTCTGTATGTCAAACATGTTGCTTATTGGTCAATGAATAAAACACTGATTGGCCAGTGGTCAGGCAGGAAGAAGAATAGGCGGGACAAGGAGGAGAGAATTCTGGGAAGTGGAAGGCTGAGGAGACACTGCCAGCCGCCACCATGACAAACAGCATGTAAAGATGCCGGTAAGCCACAAGCCATGTGGCAAGGTATAGATTTATAGAAATGGATTAATTTAAGATATAAGGACAGTTAGCAAGAAGCCTGCCACGGCCATACAGTTTGTAAGCAATATAAGTCTCTATGTTTACTTGGTTGGGTCTGAGTGGCTGTGGGACTGGCGGGTGGCAGAGATTTGTCCTGACTATGGGCCCGGCAGGAAAACTCTAGCTACATGTATTCATTTGCATTGTTGTCATATTAAGTAGAAATCCTTGCACCCAATACCTCCCATATCTCTTAAATTTTCAGTATAGTCTATATAGAATGCTTCTTTCTCCACAAGACATCCCTTGGATGTGGTATGCACTGTTGGTTTGGGTTCCAGTTAAGAAATACAGTTTTCTTAGGTCTTCTGGAGATATAATTAATTATTTGGGAACAATGTACTCTGTGGCAGAGTCAATCTTTTTGGGGGGGAGCTGTGGAAATTCTTATAACTGAGGCAATGTACAGCTATGAGTTGAGGTAGACTACTCACTGTGCCATTACCACTGTACCGTGATTGACAGCACAAAACAGACAATGGATATTTCCACAAGCTTGGTTGTACTGAGTTATGATGTTCAAAATTCTATTTGGTTTATAGCAATCCAGACATCAGTGGAAAACTCTAAAGCATTTGCCTTATGCTAAATATTGTTTCAGGCTCAGACATTCTGCAGGGAGAGGTAGGTACTACAGAACACCTATTATTACTTATACTCAGCCCATAGAGGAGTTCATTATCAAGATGAATGTGCAGGGGTAAAAACAGGACATTCACTTCCTGTCCTAACACAAGTGAATGCCTAGACATACATCAGTGGTGTAAAGCAGACTATACTAAGGACTCAAGAATATAGTATGGAATTCTGTATTTGATTCAGGTCTCTTTTAATAGTGGACCTATGCAAAGGTAGGGATACATTCAACTCCAAACTCTGTCAATGTAATACAACCAGAGGAATCAGGCAAAGGATCCTAGATTTGCCTGTCTTCAATGTTATAAGTGGCTGAGGTACACATGATTTGTCCACATCATTGTACCCAAATAACAGAGGCATGGTCTCATGACTTTTGAAGATAATTTCTTCTTTCCCCATAATCCTAATGTGTTCTTTATGTCCCCATAAGATACAGCGCCCCCCTCCAGCAGGAAGTAGTAAGAGAATCTACGCCCAAATTCCCAAATATACCAATCTGGCTTTGGAGATGGAATGGGCTCACTCCCTCTCTAAACCCAGACATATTCCTAAAATAAGAGGTTAAAAGATTCTTTTGTCCCATATCAGAAGAGCCCTCTGGTATGGGACAGAGAAAAACCAATATTTTTATTTAAAACAGGTTAATTATAAATACAATCTCTTTCTAAAAAAGAAAAGGGGATATGATATAGATATATAGGATATACAGATGACAGGATAAAAGGGTAGATTAATGAATCTAGTTTTAAAGAACAACAACTTGTTTAAAATGTTTTACATTGTTATAAATTTTAGCTTATTGATACAAACTTAAAGTTGATTTTGTTATACTGTGTGTATATTTCTACTTTTGTTTGAGGTATTATGTTTATGTAACTCATTTAAAATTGTAATGGATAATTAAGAAATAGATTAATAATTAGTCATCTATGATAATCATATTTGCAGCCATGTTAGTTAAGTCTTCTAGATATACATAGATATATTTCAGATAGATAGGTAATCTTCAAACACTTCAAAGACCTACAGAATATGGCATTTAAAATGTTTTAAAAATTTAGACGTTCTAGATAGTGAGACATGTCTGCTCCTGGCAACACTGGATTTATTTCAGAGGAGAATGGGCATCGAAGACACTCCATATGGAATTTATCTTCACCTTGGCAAAAATAGCCATTTGGCCAAGAAACTGTTCTTGCCTGGACTGCTTGATCGACTGGACATGCAGGACCCATAGGAAGGTGACCACTGAACTTTGCTTGACAAAATGGTCCTTCAGGTTCCTGCTTTGCAGAGGAAACTGCCAGACATTCTACAGGACACACACACACACACACAAAAAAAATGACTGAGATACTCTAGGCCTGTGAGCTGAAAAGAGATGCCCCAACTTTACAAGAAAACTTTGGATGACTGTCCAGGCTGTCAGCTGTCTCTTGTCTAACCTGCAAGACTCCCGAAAGTTGCTTGCTTCCTTCTTCCATTTCTCAGGTAGTATTATATCCTTCTGAGGTCTTTGATGTGGTTGAAGACTAGATAGTTGTAATTTCCTTAGTTGTGATAAAAGATAAGTTAGATATAAAACCTTAAACTCACAAATATAAGATAGATAGGATATCTTCTTTAATATTGTAACTATAATTCTTGCTCGATAATTGTTTTGTTATATGTAATTTTACTATGTTAAAGTTAAAACCTTCCTTTTTGAAAAAGAAAAAAAAAGGGGAAGTGTTGTGGATATCACTCTATCAATAAAGCACTGATTGGCCGGTAGCCAGACAGGAAGTATAGGCGGGACTAACAGAGAAGGGAGGAGAGGGAACAGGAAGGTGAAAGGGGAGAGACTGCCTGGAGCCGCTGCCAGAACAAGGAAGATGTAAGGTACCGGTAAGCCACGAGCCACGTGGCAAAGTAGAGATTAATAGAAATGGGCTAAATATAAGAGTAAGAGCTAGACAATGATAGGCCTGAGCTAATGGCCAAGCAGTTTAAATAATGTAAGCGTCTGTGTGTTTATTTTGTAAGTGGTTTCTGGGACTGGCGGGACTTGGGAGCTGGCGAGACTTGGGAGCTCGAGAGAAATTTTCCAGCAACAATATACTATCCTTTTTTCTAGTGCAAACAAGCTAGAGTTTCTAAAATATCAGAAATGATTTATCACTATTCTCTAAGCATTTATTCTTTTCCAAGTTTTCAACTGAATATGTTTTAATTTTTAGATTTGTTCTCATAATCCCCATAACTTATTTTGTTTCCAACATGCCTTCATTTTTCCTCTTACAAATCATAGGAGCAAGAAAAAGCTGAAATAAGAAAATTTGCTTTTGAGTACTATGAAATATATTTTCGATTCGATATACTCTCAGCACCTGCCCCATCCTACCAGGGGAAAAGAATCATAGTGTTCAATTTTGAGTTAATTTTTCAAAAACCAATATAGTTCCACCTAAAGTCAATGCTCTACTTTAACCACCATCTTTATTTATGGACAAAAGATGTACAAATAAATTATCATAAAATAAGTTGAATATCAAATATCTATTATGTCTAATACTTTTTGATGTCACTATATTTGATATTTAAAAATGGTTCCTAGCCTAATTGTGTTGCATGTATATTAAATATACTGAATAATAAAAAATAATGAGAAGAATTAAATTTCACAAAATCAATAAGACATACTTTTTCTTTCTTCTTTGTTCTCATTTATTAATTCTTTGGGAATTTCATAAGCTGTATTTTGACCACAATCACCCCCTCCAAAGTGTAAAGAATAAAAGACTTTGGAAAACTCAACTCTAAATGGGACATCTGTATTACTCGCCCTCCATAGAGATCACTACAGAGGTAACACAAAGAGTTCAAAAGCCCAAGGTGGTAGGAGAAAACAGCACCTTCTAGGCACAGCTGTGGGGTTGCAGCGATCACTTCACAGTGATTGCAAAATCACACACTAGACATGTCAGGGCTAAAGGGGGGATCATCACTATCCAACTCAATCCTGTCTGCTATAAGCTGTGCTCAGTCTTCAAAATCAACAGCCCTGTGTTGGTAGCCGTTTACTTTTCATGACCATTTAGACTGTGAGTGAGTTAGGTAGTTGATGTGCTATGGGATATCTTTTGGTATGTTGTGAATATGTGTTCCTCTGATTTGTTGAAAAATAAAGCTGTTTGGCCAATGGTGAGGCAGAATGAGGTTAGGTGGACATTCGAAATGAAGGGACAGAAAAGGAAAGGAGAATGAGAGAGACACCAGTCTTCTGTCGAAGGAGCAACAAGATGTCAACAGACCAGTAATGCTGTGGCCACATGGCAACATATAGATTAATAGAAATGGGTTGAGTTAAGTTTTAACAAAAATGTGAAGCCATAGACCATGCAGTTTGTGATTAATATAAGCCTCTGAGTGATTATTTTATAAGTGGTTGCAGGACCATGAGGCCAGATGGGACCAGAGAAACTTACAGCTACGTTTGGTCCCCAACGTGGTAGCAAGAATTTCCACCCAAAACCTGAGAAAGCTTTAAAAAAGGGTTCTAAAATGGAGCCAAAAGCAGCTTCCTAGTTGTGTCTCTCAAGCAAGCTGTGATAAAGAGACACCATAGCATGCATGCTTGAGCTACAGTATGGTGGGTTCATGGTATGTGTGCTTGACCTACAGCATGGTGGATTCCTGCTGTGGTACACAGAGGTGTCTCTAAGCCATGCAGCACACTGCATGGTGGTATTAGCTTTTTCTAGTACAGACAAAAAAAAAAAAAAAAAAAAAAAAAGAATTCTGGGCTACACACTGCTGGATGGAGGCATAGACCGATTGATTCCTAGACTCATTGGTGATCATGGATCCCAGAGCTGGTGGTAAATGTACCTCCATCATGTTGGGAAGCTGAGGGAGGTGGAGTCAACAGCTAAAACCACCACAGAGCTTAACAGTTTAAAATTTATCCTGGTCAGAGAAGAATTATATATTCACAAGACAGAATCAGATGGAATAAAACTCAACAATTTACAGTGAGTGTAAAAATGTACATAGGCTTTGAAGAGAGAGGAAAAGGAGTATATACAGGTATATAAAGAAATAGATTGTTTTAAAAAATAAAATCTTTAAAGAGACAGTAAATATAATATAAAATTTAAGCCCATAAAGATGAAAATTAAACAAAGAATCTGGATACTACAGATTATTATATTGTCTTGGGTATTTTTAACTGGAGACATCTGATTAAAAGGCTGCTGAGTTAAACCAATATGTATATTTTAAAGGTATCTTGACTTCAAAATTGGTGTCTAAGTATACGTTGCTTTGGAAAAGAGGTTCTGCTTTTGTTTCTACAGGAGATGAGAACCTGTGGATTGCTTCTAGGCTAAGACGACTTAATCAACCAAGACCCCCTAAAAGGTCGACACAGTCTCACAGACTTCTACAGCCAAGATTTAACTATATTCTTAATTTTCTTAGGATAAGATTGCCAGTGCCCCCAACCAGCAGGAAGTAGTATGAGAACCTATGTCCAAATTCCCAAAATATTGTTTACAAATGTTTGTTTTTATTTAAAGAAGGTTGATTACAAATACAATGTGTTTTTAAAGAAGAAAAGGGAATATGGATATAACAGGATAAAAGGAAAGATTAGTGAATCCCCTTTTAAAGAGCAACAACTTGTTTAAAATGTTTTTTTTTTTTCTGTTTTTCGAGACAGGGTTTCTCTGTGTAGCTTTGCGCCTTTCCTGGAGCTCACTTGGTAGCCCAGGCTGGCCTCGAACTCACAGAGATCCTCCTGCCTCTGCCTCCCGAGTGCTGGGATTAAAGGCGTGCGCCACCAACGCCCGGCTTTAAAATGTTTTATATTGCTCTGGATTTTGGTTTATTAATACAAATTTGAAGTTATTTTTGTTATACTGTATGTATATTTTTACTCTTGTTTAAGGTATTATGTTTATGGAACTCATTTAAAATATAATGTATAATTAAGAAATACAAATTAATAGTCAAATCTATAGTCATGTTAGTTAAGTTTTTAGGTATACAAAGATATATTTCAGTTAGTTAGGTAATCTTCAAATACTTCAAAGACCTACAGAATATGTCAGAATGTTTTAAGAACTTAGACTTTTCTGGACAATGAGACATATCTGCTCCTGGAAGCACCAGTTACTTCATAGAGGATGATGGGCATCAAAAACATTCATTATGAAGGTTGCTTTTTTTGTGGCAAAAGTTAGCCACTGGACATAAAAAGTTCCCTTGCCTCAACTGCTTGTCAGGTTACTGTACCACTGGACAGGTAGGACCCATAGGAAGGTGATCACTGAACTTTGCAAGGCAAGATGGTCCTTTAGGTTCCTGCTCCACAGAAGAAACTGCCAGACATTCTACAAGACATGGGGACAAGCAACAGAAGAAATTTTCCAGAATGGGTAGAACAGTCCTTAAAATTTCCTGCTTCATTGAAAGCTATGCCAGAGACCCTAGGCTTGTAGGCTGAAGATAGATGCCCCAATGTTACAGAGGAACTTTGGGTGACTGTGCAGGCAGCCATATGTCTCTGTCATTTCTAGAATTAAGGAAGTTACTTGCAATGCAATTCCTGTTTACTTAGGTAATATCTTTCTGAGGTCTTTGATGTAGTTGAAGACTAGATAGTTATAATTATACTTTTCCTTGGTTATGATAAAAGATAAATTAGATATGAAACTTTAGATTCACAAATATAGGGTAGACAATAGAATATTTTAAATTAATTTAATTAATTTCCTTAATTCTTGTCAAATACAAGAAGACTAGATATTGTAATTACAATTTTTGCTTGATAACTATTCTATTATATGTAATTTTACTATGTTAAAATTAAAACCTTCCTTTTTGATTAGACAGGAAAGGGTAAATGCTGTGGGATGTCTTTCTGTATGCTGTGAATATGTGTTGATCTGGCTGGTTGATAAATAAATCTGTTTGACCAATGGCGAGGCAGAATAAGGTTAGGTGGGACATTCAAACTGAAGAAAAGGGAGAAGAAAGGAAAGTGAGAGAGATACCAGCCCACCACCCAAGAAGCAACAATATGCCAGCAAACCGATAATGCCATGACCACATGGCAACATACAGGTTAATAGAAATGGGTTAAGTTATAAGAGCTAGCTAACAAGAATCTGAAGCCATAGGTGATACAATTTGTAATTAATATAACTCTCTGAGTGATCATTTTACAAGTGGCTGTGGGAACCAGAGGGCCAGGGGGACCAGAGAAATTTTTCTCTATGTTGGTGGTTTTAAGACAACAGCACAAGTAACATCAAAGTTTTTAAAACAGTATTCTTAGCACTTGGGTGGGTCAGGTAAAAAGGGAATAAGAATCAGTGTGGGAATGAAAATAGATGCCAAACATAAATGAAAGAGAAAGAGGTAAGAAGTAGGAAGGAAGAAGAGGAAAAATGAAAATGTTCAACTCTTACTTGTCATTCATTCCCCTTTGAGAAATAATCTCAGGCTGTGTTCATGTGGCTTCTCTACTTTATTAAGTAATAACTTATTGTACCATAGAAGGTTTTATTCGCTTATTTTCTAACAGCCAGTTCTGGAACCCATGTCAGACCAATACCCAGGAGGCTGAAGTAGGTAGATTCCCAAAATTCTGAAGACTGTCTGGATACCAATATGATACTTAGTCAAAAATAAAAAAAAATGTTATTTCTTTAATTGAGTTAAAATTATCAAGCTGGAATTTGGTGTCAAGTGTCTTCACCGAGCCCCAGCTAACATTTCAGAAAACAGAACGAGCAGTCAATCATTTTGACAAACTTATCTTCAAGAGTTGATATGTATTTTGTTTTTCTGTATAGATGATTTTTTCAACCTTTTAAAAAAATTTTAATATTTTGTTTTTATTGCATAATAAAATTTTATTGCATAATATTCCCTTTTTACCTGACCCACCCAAGTGCTAAGAATAGTCTGATAGTTAAGGATTGGCATTTTCTGAACTTTCACTACCATCAAAAATCTTCTGTGAGGGCTGTAAAGATGGCTCAGTGGTTAAGAGCACTGGCTGTTCTCCCAGAGGTCCTGAGTTCAATTCCCAGCAACCACATCTGGCTCACACCCATCTATAGTGGGATCTGATGCCCTCTTCTGGTGTAAAGGTGTACATGCAGCTAGAGCACTCATATACATAAATAAAAGCTTCTGTGAGCCTTCATGGACAGAACAGGTGACAACATGAATTGTTTAATTCAAGAAACTATTACCAAGTTTACCACCACTCACTATTTCACAAAATCTCATGAAAAAAATTATTATTAAAATATCAATGAGTTTATTTTATCATAATAAGATAAGGACATATATATATATGCATTTTTATATAATTATGTGTTTATAGCAAATAAGAGTAGCATCGGTCAGAGGAAAATAGCTATTTGTGGATATATTATTTCAGTATGATTGCCCATGTTCCACTTTTACCATACAACAATATAAAAATTCTAAGATCTCTCAAATCTCTGAAATTAACTAACTCATCTTCATTTTAGGAGAAAGAAGTCATCATCACTAGATCCTGTCAATTTTCATATGTATATAAATAGTAAAAACACTCACATTCACTTCCATGTATTATTTGTAACACTAAATAAATATAAAATAGCACAGCTAGAGATCAACAGAATGTGGAGAGGCCCCCTGTATCTGTGATGCAGAAAAAAAAAAAACTGTTGGAAAGAGGGTTGGAAGATTGAAAGAGCCAAAGTAACAGGAATTATGCTGTGAAACAGTCTCTCCTAGAAATAGCTTCATAAAAAAGTTTGGAATAAGAACAATTTCAATGGACATGTTGACATAGAAGAGGGGAAATTTCATAGCATCTCACCTCTGCACAAAATCAACAGGCAACTAATGACTGCTGAGAGAAGGAAAATTAGCCTCTCCCAGTGATGAACTCACTTGTTGGTTGTCCAATCCTCAGTAGTCAACACTGAAGCCATGTACATACCAGTATCACAAATGTACCCATTAATCTGTACACACTCACACACACACACACACACACACACACACACACACACACACACACAC
>CABHPR010138379.1:44694-68339 GCA_902168415.1 Peromyscus melanophrys
ACACACACACACACACACACACACACACACACACACACACACACACAATACATATTTGTGAACATGCACACAAATATATGTATACATATATATGATATATACAGCAATAATACTCAAAAGAAACGATCAACTTCCAAGTTGGAGGTCATGAGAGGGGTTCAAGAGAGGGTAACTAGGAGGGATTAGAAAGAGGAAAAGGGGGATGAGGTAAGACTTTTTTAATTAAAACCTATTATAAAATAAAAATACAGTAATTCCAGTAAGTTAATATACCTATAGTAAGTTAATATAAAATGTGTTAGTCACATTTCTGAAGGTAAATGACAATGCTTAGGCATTTATTAAGATTCTGAGGTTGGATTTACAGGGAAACATTCAATGAAGAGGCCTAGCTAAGGTAGATTAATAACCATGCTGCGGCTAGTTAGGAATGATTTAAAAATCAAGAGGCAAGCAATTCAAATGCCTCTGAACTGTAAACAGGCTTTGATATTTCTTATCAAGGAAAGTCTTCCAGAAAGCTTCTGGAATTAAATTATTTGGAAAGATTAAATTTCCAGAACAAGAGTTTTTCCAATGTAGTATGATGAACGGAAGGGATTATAACAGTACACTTACATTGACGTAAACTATAGGAGTATAAATGATCTTAGTTCTTGCAAATACTAGCTTTCATTATCTTCACTGTACCAAACTGTCTGAACCCATAAAGTACCAGGCTTTGCTGACTCCCCATGGGAGGCCTCACTTTGTTGTAGGAGGGAATTGAGGGTGGGTTGGGGGCCGAGGCTGGAGGGGTGGGAGGAGGGAAGAAGGGGATCTTTGATTGTTATGTAAAATGAATTAAAAAATTCTTTAAAAAAGACCATATGTTGGAACATGCCCTGTTCCAACAACTGGTGTCTTATTTCTATCATTCATTTTTGTTGTTTAGTTTTATATTTCTGTTTATTGTTATTTTCTCTGAGTGATTAGTGTGTGTGTGTGTGTGTGTGTGTGTGTGTGTGTGTGTGTTTCTGAAACTTTTATTTTCCTCATGTAACATTTCATTATATATTACTACATACTATCTGTGATGGCTAGTCTTGGTTGTCAACTTGACTATATCTGGAATGAAGTATAATCCAGAAATAGAGGACACATTTGCGATCCAGACTTTGATATTGAGTCTGGGTGACACACACCTTTAATCCAGACCTTGAGGCTGGAAGGCACACCTTTAATCTTGGCCATATCTTCTGCTGGAAGGACAATGGAAGAAGGAAGCGGGTGTGTTCATCCTTTGCCTGCTTTCCCTCGCCTTGTCAGCACATCCTATGCTTCACTGGCATTGAAGCCTACTCCTTTGGATTCTAGCATACATGGAAGACCAGCTGAGGCATCCAGCCTTGTGGGACTGAGAAACTACTGGACTCTTGGACTTTCCATTCACAGCTAGCCATTGTTGGACTCAGCCTGTAAGTCATTCCAATAAATTCTGATTATATATATATATATACATTTTATAAATTCTGTGACTACAGAGAGCACTAATACACTAGCATTTAATACAAGGTACACAATTTGAGATATGCATTATTTAAAGTTTATCTAAAAGTCTTATTAATAGAAATTCATTGGATACTTTTTTTTCTGTAACAACCCAGAGTTTTTATTTGTGTTTTAAAGTCAAAATATAAAAAAAATAAGATGGGTTATATAATAAGATAAAAGAAAGATTATTGAATCTACTTTTAAAAAGGAACTATTTGTTTTAAATAGGATAAGTAATGATTTTTTTGTTTGAATTTGTCAAATGTTAATGGACATTGTTAATGTATATAATGGAGATTTTTGTCTGAATCTATCAAATGTTAATGGACTAGACATTGTTAATGTAATTCTTGACTGTATATATTATATATACTTCTTGGATATAGTTTTTCTTGTATTAGTTATAAGCTTTTTTTTAATTTTAGACAAAAAAAGGGGAAGTGTAGTGATATTGTGTCCCCCAATATATTGTGCACCCTAATAAACTTATCTGGAGTGAGAGAACAGAACCACCACTACATAGACATAGAGGCCAGAAAATGGTGGCATACATACCTTTAATCCTAGCATTCCGGAGGCAGAGATCCATGCAGATCTCTGGGAGTTCAAAGCCACCCCGAAAACAGCCAGGCATGGTGACACATGCCTTTAATCCCAGGAAGTGATGGCAGGTAGCAGAAAGGTATATAAAGCATGAGGACCAGAAACTAGACTTTTAAGCATTTAGGCTATTAGCAGCAGTTCAGCTGAGATTCATTTGGATGAGGACACAGAGGCTTCCAGTTTGAGGAAACAAGATCGGCTAAGAAGTTGGTGAGGTGAGGCTAACTGTGGCTTGCTCTGTTTCTCTGATCTTTCAGCATTTACCCCAATGTCTGGCTCCCATGGTTTTTATTAATAAGACCTTTTAAGATTTGTGATATAGTTATAATATTTCTGTTTGGTATGAATATAATTTAGTCCATATGTAATTTTTTTTATATTTCTACTTTAATAAAGAAAAAGGATGAGGACATAAATTTCTATTGCTTTGAGTTCCCTAGGCTATAGTGTTTTATTATGCTGTCGACCTAGGACATGAATACAGTTGTACAACATGAAGTATTATTTTTATTTATTAGTGTTAAACCATTATTAGTTCCCAAACAATTTAAAGAGTACAACTTTCAATTCTAAGTATTTATGTAAGGATACATTTTCTTTTTTCTTTTTTTCTTTTTTTTTTCTTTTGATTTTTCGAGACAGAGTTTCTCTGTGTAGTTTTGATGGCTGTCCTGGATCTAGCTCTGTAGATCAGGCTGGCCTTGAACTCATAGAGATCCACCTGGCTCTGCCTCCCGAATGCTGGGATTAAAGGCATATGCCACTGCCACCCAGCTGGATACATTTTCTTAACTGACATTATAGAAATATCACACACATTAGGTGGGGATGGAGGTGACTCACTGGCAGACACAAATGAGAACACATATACCTCAAAACAATGTGTGGGGAATTGGTTCTCCATTCCTTCTGCTATATCTGTGCCAGTGATAATACTTAGGGCCTCAGGCACAGTGGCAGGAACTTTGGCTGACTAAGCTCTTTCACAAGTCCTGGCTAGTATCTCTTAACTAGAAATTTGCATTTGGTAAAATAGTAGGTACTTAAGATAGATAGGTAAGACACAAGTAGGAATTAGAAGGAAGCAATTGGATCCTCTTTAGGTGTCATAAGTACTGGGGATACTTCAAAGTTTTTAAGAATCAAATGTATAGAATGTCAAAAAGTCTCTGAAGTCCCTCATAGGGTGAGAGAAACTAAGACTCATCGTGATTGCAGTCTCCATGTACAGGGAACATTTCTTCAGGGTAGGCTGGTATGTCCTGTGTATTTAGGTTTCATCGTTGTTTTATTAAGGAATGAATTTTTTTTGCAGTCAACTTAAAGTTTCATTTATATGATTACTCTTTTCATTTTATAAACGTTAAATTTCACTGAATATCTATATTTCGCATTGTGTGAATGTGTATGAGCACTGACATTCACTGGTGTTCATGTATCATAGGACATCTTGTGGAAGTAGTTCTCTCCTACTACATAGTTTTGAAGTATTGAGCTAAGAGTGTCATAACTGGTAACAATCCATTTACTGACTGAGTCATCTTGATGCCTCCATTTGTGTGATAATTTGGTATTAATGCTAAAGAAAATGTATATGATGGATATGTATTAAAGATTTCCAAATATCATTTATATAACCTTTATCTCAGAATTTGCATATTTTATTAGATGGTTGTAAAAGGGGATAAAGCATGAAACAATATGCCAAGAAAATAATTTAAAAGTCCAGGAAAATTCTATAGAAATAAATAAAATAAAATAATAGCCATTTTCCAGCATTCTTAAAGCATAAACAAATTCAAATATTTGTGAAAATTAATTACTTGACAATCAGAGCGTTATTAATTTGTCTTTTGTTAAGCCAATTAGTATTGCAAGTAAATTTGGATTATCATATCATGAATCATAATAAGAAATTGGAAATAGAACAATTAAATAGATGTTTCAGTAAAAGTTTAAGCTTTTAAGTCACAAAGATTATTTGCAGATTGCTCAACCTTGGAATTAGTGTAGGATCTAAGTTTGTAATATCTAATCCTATAATACGCTCCATGAATATGGGATTTGGTAGCAAGTGACTTCAGGAAAGTCTTTTTGATAAAAAATCCTGCAATAAAGACATTTCTCTAATCTTGTTAACTAGGTGTTTGCCAAATGTTATTAACCATGAGGACTTATATGCATATTTAATAGAGATAACTAATACAAATATTTACATGGTATATTGGATGAGTCCTTACTCGGTTAGAACCACTGAATTGAAGTCTCATACCTCACTGTCCAAATTGTGGTCAACAGTGTTAGATTGTCTTTAGAGTATTGCTAGAATACTGTGTTTATCATTATGACAAAATGAATCAGAATTTGAATGTTGTGAGGTCACCCAGTGACTTATAAATGTATTAAAGTGAGAGAGATAATATGACATACTTCTGTTTTTCACCCATGGCTGCAATTTATTAGGAAAATATTTCTTAATAAAAGAGGGCTAACACTACATTTTAAATGACTGTTCTCTACAGGAGGTTGTGAATTGTGCAGAAAGATTCACCAGGTGCATTTTATTTGTAATCCAATTTGGGAAATCCAAGATAAAGAAAATTATTACCTCCAGAGGAACAGTTTTATGGAGCCTTTCATAGCTCAAATAATAACTACTTCAAACATCCACTATGTAAACTAAACTCTAAAGCCATTATTGAGTTTTGTTATTTTTGCACATCATTTTTATCCATTAGATATCCTGCAGACAATGAATTTTTATTTTCAGATATAGTAGGATATCAGGAACCAGGTTCACCGCCAATCTTGTGGAAAGAAAACCAGAGCCACACATGGACAAATGTAAGCAGAGAAACTGACAATATCAGGCAACACAGAGGGACAATCATATTGAGATTGGAGCAAATTGGCTTCAAGTCTACTATCCTCCTTCTTTTTGACTTGGAGGGTTTCCAAGCCGCAGCTCTGTGATACAAACACTTGCACTGAATTTTCTAAAATTTATAATTTTAGAAATTGTAAAATTTAATACTTGAGTATTTTCAATTTTTAAATTGAAACCTCAACTCCCACTCATATAAACACTTCCTGTGTAAACACTGTTACCTTTTTTCAGTGAGTTGCCATCCATGTTATGTAACTAAATATATTTTTAATTTTTCTCTCTTTTACTTGAATTTACAAACTTCTTATATGCCTCTATCTTGTTTTTTTTTTCACATTTTGTTTCTTTTACTGAGGTATAATTAACCTACATGATATTGGACATAATCAAGAATGGCATATGAAGAGTTTTGATTATATACACAAATATGGAGTCTTCACTACAGTAAATTAACCAGCAAAGTAGCCACCCAAACATATATTCCTTCCTCCCTGACATCTACTCCATTCTCTCCTGTTACTTCTTCAATACACCAGTTACTATTCTTTGATATAGGTAAATCGTGATTCCTTCTCCTTCATTGATCTGTCCTCCTGTGGCTTTATTGACACACAATACCGCTAGTTTGCTTTCTCTCATTAATCTGTTCTCTTTGCAACCAAGTTTTCACCATTAGTGCAATTCTGAGACACGTTCTACCGTTCACATTAGTGTTCCTTGTATATATGAGGGCTTTAATATCCCCTGTGTAAAGACAATTATCTAATTTGTATCTCTGATTTAGCTCTCATTTTTGTCATATGTTCTATATTCTTTGGAATATAATTCAAACTAGTAGTTTCCAAAGCCAGCATGTCTCTGTTTTATTCAAAAGAGACAAGTCTGTATTCACCTTAAAAAATATTCCAAAAGGTTATAGGCATTATAATTGATGTGTCTGTTTCCAATTCTGTAACAACAATTTCTGGCAACATGTTCTTTCAATGATTTTATAAATTTCATGTCATATTAATTTAAACAGTAAAGTGTATTCACATTAAAGAATAAAGTAGACTGAAAGTGGTCATATGATTCCTTTTTTTCCACTCAAATCCATACATGTAGCCATTTAACTTCTTAAACTAAACCACTATTATACAAGGACACAATTAAAATATTGTGTTCAGGTTTTATTTTTAAAAACATAAACATAAACTTATCTTAAACTAATAAATTACTTATAGCCTGAAATTTCAAAAACAAATAATTCAGTTTTTAAGTAAATTAAATGTTTATGAGCACCTTGAACATTGGGCTAGTGTATCTATGGGCATCATGTTCCCCATAGCCTGCACTTACTGAATTTGTGTGTAATGTTGAACATTTATGGAAATATCTCAAGTAGTTTTCAGTATTTCAACATCTATTATGATGCCCTATGGTCAGGCACATTTAATATCACTATTCTGATAGTTTTGAGGTGTCAGCACATCACCCTTTAAAGAAAACAAACTATATTGATAAATGCCCTTTGTATACTCTCCACTCAATGTGAAAGTGAGAGAATAAATAACATGCAAAAGGAAACTTTGAAACTGAAGGAAGTCATAAGGTTTACTGAAAGTAACTGTCATAGTAACATATAGTACAAAATACAAATGTGACAGAGATGTTGATTTTATGCTTCCTAACATACATGCACTCTTTTATCCCATGGATATAATATTCATTTCAGATTTTAAATTCACTTAGAAAACATGTTTTGTAAAGATCCAGGGTAAGTACACAATGCTTCCACTTAAATAACTGAAAAAAAACTTGATAGAAACTTTTTAGAAAGAATCACTTTAGATGTGATTAAGAGCAGTTATAGCTAATGGGAGAAAGTTAAAGTGTCAGAGAAACAACAGTTTGAAAGACCTGCACTTCAATCCCCAAAAATAATATATTAAACAGGATGTAGTAATGTGTAAGATAGCTTTGTGTGAACTAGGTTATCCAAGTCATTTATGTGACTCACTTTTTTAATAAATTTACTTTGCTGAGATGAACTGGAAAAGAACCCACAGTGTAGCAGAGGTGTACTTTTATTAGACCCTCCTGACTCACACAAATTGCCCCATACTTCCACACTAGGAAAGCCTACAAATTTCTACTCTCTGGTCGCTGCAAGAGTAACTCATACCCATTCTCATTATTGGATCCAAATATAATATACTCCATGCTTTGGTGATGTCTTGTTCTATAACTCTACTCAGGTAACAGAAGCTCCATTTGTCCTCAGACTCATCTTTCTCATAGCACATGACAGTTCTCTGTTTACATTTGAATGCTATGATGACATTTTTCTTTCTTCATTCATTTTGCTACTTAGTATTATTCATATTACTCTATTTTAGTTTCTCCAAGGAAAATTAATCTGTTTCTACTCATTAGTACATCTCTGCATTATGTTCCCTTTTAAAAAATAATGTTATTTTTAAAATTTTCATAAATGTATGCAATGTATATCACTCATAAGTATCCACCACTACCTCCCTCCAGATTGCCATAGTGCCCCCGCCACATCTCCCTTCCAAGTTTATGTCACTTTTTTAAACTTTTATATTTTATTATTAAATCTCCAAGTCCCGTTGGTGCTGCCTGTATGCACTTGTGTTTGGTTATTGATGGAAGCATCAAAAAACCACCAAAGGTCATGTCCCCAAAGATGAGTGAGTTTTCCTCCCTCAACAATAATCACCTGAAAATATTTTCTCTGATAGGAATGAGGTATTGGGGAGCTTTCCTCCATTCAAGCTAAAATTTTGACTGACTTAATTTTGTGCGAGTCCTCAGATAGTAAACAGAGCTCTATGAGTTGATATATTAAACAGGAATATTATGTCCAGACCTCAGTATTTCAGCTTTCCTCCCTATATGCTTGCTCTAAAATTCTCTATACAACCTTTTCTATGGAGTTCTTTGAGCCTTGAATGATAAGAGGTTGATAGAGATGGTACAACTAGAGCTGATAACTCAGACTTACTTATAATGGACACTTTGACCTGTTATGAGTCTCTGAATTAACCACTATCCATCACACAAAAGAGAAAGGATTAAAACAAACAAACAAAAACTTCTCTGAACAAAGGAGGCTAGTACAAATCTATGGTTCTAAGCATAAACGTATAGACTATAGTTTGCCAATATGACTATTGAGCATAACAAAAACAGTAGGTTCCACCAGTGGGCTATGATCTTTCCAGTTATGGCCCTTTTACCAGCATTATAGTATCAGACATGAAATCCTTTCTACAAAGCAGGTTTCATATCCAGTCAGAAATTGGTTAGTTATCCTCATAACTCTCATGCCATTGTTGCACCAATGGACACAGGTTGTTTGCTGTCACAGAATGGGTGCCCTATATTTAGAAAAGTCTATAGAATGATGGAGTAAGCTTCTTGGTTCAAAATAAGGTGTGAATAATAGTTACACAATTGTCAAGTCTCATAATTCTGGGAGATTTGTAGAGATGGTTCAGTGATTAAAGCACAATTTATTTTTCTATAGGATCTGGGTTCAGTTTTCAGCATTTACATGAAAGCTCACAATCATCAGTAACTCCAATTGTAGGAGATCCAATATCCTCTTCTAACCCTTAAATGTACCAGGCATGCATGTGGTACACTGGTATACATACAGGAAAAAAAATGCATGCATACATAAGCAACATGGTAATTTTTTTCTACTTATTTTCATTTTTTCTGTGTGTTGAAAATAGTTTGTTTTCTAATACAATATATCCTGATTATAATTTCCCCTACCTCTACTTCTCCCAGTTCCTACCCACCTCTCCTCCCCTTTGTATCCATGCACTTTCAGACTCTCAATAGAAAAGAACAGGCTTCTAATAGATTACAAACCAAACACGACAAAATAAAAAAGTAACACGATGAAGTAAAGCTATCATATCGAAGTTGGATATGGCAACCCATAGGAGGAAAATGGTCTCAAGTGCAGGCACAAGAGTCAAAGATGCACTCATCCTCATAGTCAGGAGTCCCATAAAAATGCTAAGCAAAAATCTGTGATATATATGCAGAGGAGATGGTTGAGACCCATGTAGGCCCTGTGCTTGCTGCGTCAGTCGCTTGAGCTCATATATACCTTGCTTAGTTGATTCAGAGTGCCTCTATTTCCTAGTGTCCTCCACTCCCTCTGGCTCTTACAATCTTTCTGTCTCTACTTCCACAGAGTTCCCTGAGCACCCTGAGTGGAGGGATTCCAGGAAGACTCCCATTTAGACTCTCTCTCAGAAAAATGTCTGTCTCTGTGTCTCTGCATCTGTTCCCACCTGCTGCTGAAAGATGTCTCTCTAATGATGACTAGATAAGGCACTGATCTATGAGTAAGGCAGAAAATCGTTTGAAGTCATTTTTTGGAAGAGTAGTCCTTGGTTTTATCTTAGTTCTCTGGGCTATCTAGTGTCTGGTGGTTGGTTACCCAAGCAGTGTCTGGCATGGGTTCCCTCTTTTGGAGTGGGCCTCACGTCAAATCAGACATCGTTTGGCTACTCCCACAAGTTCTGTGCCACAATTGCCCTAGCATATTTTGCAAGCATGACAGACTGTAGGTCAAAGGTTCTGTGGATGAGTAAGTGTCTGTACTTCTCTTTTGGTAGCCTACAGAGTACTTTCTCACACCAAAGAGGCTAAAACATAGAGGTAAAGGTTCCATGTAGGCACCAGCTCACTTTTTCTATGTTCAATGAGTTGTACAGGTGGTTTCCTCAGTAACGGGGTCAGCTGTCAGTTAGTGGTGAATATGTCTTTGACTTAGCAACAGTATGGGTTGTTTGAGAATTTCCATGGAACCCTCCTTGTCCAACAACTCAATTGAATGCAACCCAATCCTGCCACTGGAAGCCTTGCCTGGAGACAAGATACAGCCATTTTAGACACCCTATCCCTCTTTACCAGGAGTACTCATCAGGAAAACCTGTATATATCCCACTAAGTTTCCACTACAGTAGGTTTCTACACCACTCCCTAAATGACCCAACTCTAATTCCAATCATCTCTCCACACACTCTCTCCTTCAGCCTTATTTCACACCAATCTGATTCCCCCTTCCTGCCCATACCCACCTAAATCTACTTGAAAATTTATTTCATTTACCCATCCTAGAGATAGTCCTGTGTCCCCCTGCCTCCGGACTCCTCCTCTTTACATAACCTTTCTGAGTCTACAGATTGTAGCTTCCTTGTTGGCTTAACAGCTAATAATCCACTTATAAATGAACACATAGCAGATGTAACTTTCTGACTCTGGGTGACTTCACTTAGGATGATTTATTTTTAGTTCCACCCATTTGCCTTCAAAATTGATGATGTCAGTTTTTTAATACATGAATAGTACTTCATTGTGTAAATGTACCACATTTTCTTTGTCCATGCTTCTGTTGAAGGCCATCTATGTTATTTCCATTTTTCTGGCTATTATGAATAAAGGCCACTGTAGTCATAAATTTTCTCTGGTCCAGCCAGGTCCTGCGGCCCTGCAGCCACTTATAAAATAATCACTCAGAGGCTTAATATTATTTACAAACTGTATGATCTATGGCAGGCCTCTTGCTAGCTAGCTCTTATATGTTAAATTAACCCATTTCTATTAATCTATGTTTTGTCACGTGTTCTGTGGCTTACTGGTCTACTTGGATGTTGTTCCTTGGGTGGCAGGCTGGCATCTCTCTCCAGACTCCACCTTTCTCTTTCTGCCCAGCTCTGTCACTTCCTGTCTGTCTGTATAGACCTCCAGACCTTTATGATTAACTAGTGTTGGAATTTAAGGTGTGTGCCACCATACCTGCTCTGTCCCCAGTGTGGCCTTGAACTTACAGAGATCCAGACAGATCCCTGTCTCACAAGTGATAGGATTAAAGTCATGTGCTACCATTGCCTGACTTCTATGTCTAATATACTGGCTGGATTTTTCCTCTGATCCTCAGATAAACTTTATTGGGGAACACAGATAAAATATCACCACAAGTCATAATGAATATTGTTGAGCAAGTGACTTCGTGGTAGAATGCAGAATCCTTTGGGTATATACTCAGGAGTGGTATAGCTGGATCTTGAGGTAGATCAATTTCAAATGTTCTGAGGAACCACCATAAGGATTTCCAGAGTGGTTATACAAGTATGCACTCCAAACACAAATGGGAAAGTGTTCCCCTTGTTCCATAACATTGTCAGCATGAGTTGTCATTTGTTTTATTGGTCTTAACAATTTTGTCAATTGTAAGATGGAATCATAAAGTAGTTTTTATCTACATTTCCCTGATGGTTGAGGACTTTGAACATTTCTTTAAATATTTTTCAGCTATTTGAGATTCCACTATTGAAAATTCTCTGTTTAAATCTGTACCCCATTTATTAAAAAGGAATATTTGCATATATATATATATATATATTAATGGTTTCTTTTATTCTTTTTATATTTTGGATATTAGTCTTCTATCAGATGTAGAGTTAGTGAAAATTTTTCCCAATCTGTAGGCTGCTGCTTTGTCTAAATGAGAGTGTCCTTTGCCTTACAGAAGCTTCTCAGTTTCATGAGGTCTACTTTACTAATTTTTTATCTTAGTGCCTGCACTATTGCTGTTCTGATCAGAAAGTTGTCTCCTATGCCAATGTGTTCTAGGCTACTCTTCATTTTCTATTCTTCCTGGTTCAGTATATCTGGTTTTATGCTGAGGTCTTTGATGAATTCGGAGTTATTTTGTGTAGGGTGATAAGAAAGGATCTATTTGCATTCTACTGCACAGAGTCATCCAGCTTACTAAAGTCATTTGTTGAACATACTGTCTTTTATCCATTGTGTATCTCTGGCTTCCTTATAAAAATTCAGGTGTCCATAGGTGCCTGGATTTATGTGTGATTCTTCAATTTGATTCCATTGATTGATGTATCTGTTTTTATGCCAATATCATGACATTTTTCTTTCTTTAGCTCTATAGTAAAACTTGAAATCAGGAATGGTGAGTCCTTAGCAGTTCTTTCATTGTTTAGGCATGTATTAGTTATCCTGCTTTTAATTCCCTTTTTTTGTTTATTTATCTATTTACTAGTTTTATTTTCATATGATGTTGAGAATTGTCCTTTCAAGGTCTGTAAAGAATTGTGATATCTTCTTCAATTTCTTTCATCAAAGGCTAGAAGTTTTATCATAAAAGTTTTTCATTTACTTTCCTTGAGTTACCCCAATATATTATTTTACATTGTTTGAGGCTATTGGGAAGGGTGTTCTTTCCCAGATTTCATTCTCAGTCCATTTGTAATTTATATATAGAAGGGATCCTAACTGTTTTGGGTTAATCTTGTATGCAGCTACTTTGCTGAAAGTTTTTAGTTGCTGTAGGAGTTCCCTGCTGGTTATTTTTGGGTTACTTATGTATACTATCATAAAACCTACAAATAAATATACTTTGACTTCCTGTCTTTCTAATTTGCATCCCCTTCATCTCCTTCAATTGTCTTATTGCTGTAGTTAAAACTTAAAGTACTATATTGAGTAGATAAAGAGAAATTGAACAACCTTATCTTGTTCCTTATTTTAGTGGAATTGCTTTGAGTTTCTCTCCACTTAACTGAATGTTGTCTATAGGCTTGCTGTAATTGCCATTATTATATTTAAGTATTCCTAAGCTCTCCAGAACTTCAGTAACGAAAGGGTGCTGAATTTTGTCAAAGGCCTTTTCTGCATCTAATGAGATGATCATGTGGAAGTTTTTCTTTCAGTTTGTTTATATGGTGGATTAAATTTATTGATTTTCATGTATTGCATGCTCCCTGAATCTCCAGGATGACACCTACTTGATTATTGTGGATGATCTCTTTTATGTGTTCTCAAATTTGATTTGCAAGTATTTCACTGAGTATCTTTGGAAATATGGCCTGGAAAATTTGTCTGAAATTCTCTTCCTCTTTTGCGACTTTATGTGATTGAGGTATCAGGGTAACTGTCACCTCACTGAAGGAATTAGGCAATATCTCTCCTGTTTCTATTTTGTGAAATAATTTGGGAAGTATTGGCATTAAGTCATCTTTAAAAGTCTGGTAGAATTCTGCAATAAAAGCATTTGGCTCTGGTCTTTTTTTGGTTGGGAGATTTTAATAACAGTTTCTATTCACTAGAATAGAAATTGTTGGTCTTTTCTGGATTTAGTTTTGATTATGGGTTTAGTTAACCACCTTGGGTTTTCCTTGGAGTTTTCCTTCTAGTATGGCTGGATTTGTAGAAATATATTGCTTAAGTTTGTTTTTATCATGGCGTATCTTACTGTCTCCATTTAGGTAACTGAAAATTTTGCTAGTTATGATAGTCTTGGCTTTTATTGTGATCTATTAGAGTCTGCAGAACATTTGTCCAGTAATTTCTGAATTTTACTCTCCATTGAGAAGTCAGATATAATTCTAACAGGTCTGACTTCACATGTTGCTTGGTCCTCTTCCATTATAGCATTTAATATTCTTTCTTTAGTTCTGTGTGTTTAGTGTTTTGACTATTATGTGGCCAGGGGACATTCTTTTCTGTTCCAAACTATTTGTTGTTCTGTATGCTTCTTGTAACTTTATAAACATTCCTTCTTTAGGTTAGGACATTTTTCTTCTATGATTTTGTTGAAAATATTTTTAGGCTTTCAAGTTGAGATTCTTTTCTTTCTGTATTTCTGTTATCCTTAGGTTTTGTCCTTTTATGGTGTCCCGGATTTCCTGGATGTTTTGTGTTTGTAAGTTTTTAGATTTAACATTTTCTTAGATAGATGTATCCATTTCTTCTTTGGTTATTTCAATACCTGAGAGTCTTTCTTCTATCTCTCATATTCTGTTGGTGAAGCTTGTCTCTGTAGTTCCTGTTCAAATTTCTTCTTTTTTTCATTTCCAGAATTTCCTCAGTTTGTGTTTTCTATATTGATTGTATTTAATTCTCCAGACATTGAACAGTTTTATTCATTTCCTTCAATTGTTTATATTTTCTTGGCTTTCTTTAAGGGATATATTTATTTCCTCCTTATGGACTTTTACCATCTTCATACAGTAGGTTATAAGGTCTTTTCTTGTGTTTCTGCTATGTTAGAATATCCAGGCACTGCTGTGGTAGCATAGCTAGGCTCCAGTAGAGACATATTTCCTTGACTATTACTGAATGTGATTTTACGCTTGAGACTAGGTATCTGGATTTGGAATAATTAAAGATTCAAGTACCAGTTTCTTGGTTTTTATTTGTTGATTTTTTTTCCCTCCTGGTTTCTGTTTTGTCTCTGGATTTGTGTAATGTTTCTGTGTTGCCTGTTCCCTGGTCTACTCAGCTGGTTTGTTCACAGGGAATGTCTGCTACTGTTAGAGACTGAGATACTGGGATGAGTTGGAGGAAGAAAGGTTGGAGGAAAAAGTCCTTTTGTTCCTTTGGGGATGGCGGCAGAGAGGAGAGGGAGTTTGCATCAGGTCTTTTGCTACAGAGTTGGGGATGAGACTGGGTGGATTGGCTCTCAGGAGCAGTACATATGTTTGTCTGCCTACTTGTTAGCCTGGGAGGAGTGGCCATTGGGGTAGCTGGGGGAGCATGCAATGGTTTGGAATAGGATACAGAGACCAAGTGGGGAAAGGGAGGTTGGGAAGGATGGACTGGTGACCCTTAGGAGATATGGGCATGGGGGAAAGAAGGCTATAGTTGGTGTTTGTTGCAGTGCTGGGCATAAGACTGGGGGATTGAATCTATAGGTACAGGAAATAATAAATCTTCTTTAAATTTCATAATGCAATAAATTCTGAATGACTCAGATGATTTAAAGTCCTATTAACTCTAAATTATTGCTAAGAAAATAGGTTTAAAGCTATAAAAACAAACAAACATTAAAAAAAAAAAAAACAGTGACTGGGGTGAGCTCCTGTGTATCAAAGTAATGAAGCCCAGAAATAGAAAACAGTGTATTCTGGAAATTCTAACTCTTAGAAATCTGGACTCACAGAGAGAAACTAAGCACAGTTTTGTTTGCTTCATTTTTAAGTTTTTTTGTTTTGTTTTTGTTGTTATTTTGTATAATAATGGAATACTGACCAAATAATATCAACAAGAGTTCACTTCTCAACTTTCTGGAGACAGTCAAAGACCAAAGTGCCAGAGCGTCTAGTGACACTTTACAATCTGCTTCTTGGTCCCTAGAAGGTAATGATTTTACTGTTTCTTCATAGTAGGGAACCAGAAGATAATTTTTGTAGGGTCTCTTTTAGATATAATGGGGACATTAGTACCATTGATTTCCTAAGAGCTTAATCTGCAAATTTTATTAACTGAGATTTTAATGTGCAATTTTGCAAGACTGGAATATCAGATCACAATGTCCTTTTTTCTAGAAAGTTACTTAAAAACAGAAAGAAAAAAAAAAACCTAAAGATAAGCACTGGATGTCCCCAAGGGCTGTTAGGAAGGTAGACATTATGAGAAATTTGAGGCAGTTTCTTGAACAGTTGTCAACATGAGGACTGTTTCTCCTTTCTACTTGCTTACTGTAGCTCAGTATGGTGGCTCCCAAATATAACCCCCCATTCAGAATTCTAGGCTAACATAGGTTATATAGCAAGGTCTTTCTAAAATAATAATATGATAAACAACAAAAATGGTTTATTAATTACCATCAAATGTCTATCTGCCTATTTATCTATGGGACATATCAACAAAAGAACTTCCCACACTGGGAATAAAACAATACAAGAAAAGTTAGAATCAACAGAACAACAAAACATAATATCTTTTTGTAAAAATGATGAGCAAAGCAAATGAAGAGTAATGTGGTCAGTAAGTACATGTGTCCATATATTCAGGCAGACCTGATTATAGAAATGTGTTAATTTATATATTAATTTATTTCCATATGCCTGGGTTGTACATTTGTATCATTAAGTGGGTTTGCATGCATGTAGTTGCATGTGCAGGTGTGTGTGAATGTGCATTTAAAAACCTAAAGCTGGGCTTTTCTTTGAGAGGATATTTTTTTGATTATTGCTTCCAATTTTATTGCTTGTAGTGGGTTTGTGGAAGTAATTTGTATCTCCCTGCTTTAATTTTGGTTGATATGCATTTATATGCTTTCTTTTGAGAAATCTTTATTGATGCCACTAGCCTATAGTGTACACATGTATATAAGTAAATATATATATATATATATATATATATTTGTGTATGTGTGTGTGTGTGTGTGTGTGTGTGAATATAGTGTGATGTTTAGAAAGCACAACAAAAGGTAGTAAAAAAAAGATGCATTTATGCATGTCCTTGCCAGAAGTTGGCATTGTATGTTTTTCTAATCACTCTCCACATTATTTTTGAGGCAGGTTTTGCCACTAAATCTTGCTAATTTAGTTAGACTGGCTGGCTGGTTAGCAAACCCCAAGGATCCGCCTGTCTTTTCTTCCCCAGTGCTGGGATTACTGGTGCGTACTGCTGCAGCAGCTTTTGTGGGTGATGGCAATTACACTCAGGTTCTCACCCTTGTGCAGCAAGCACTTTAGTGACTGAATCATCTCCCCAGACAACTGGTTTTTTGAGATAGCATTTCTCACTGGGACTTTCAGTTTGCACAGTGGGTTAGGATGGCTGGCTAGGAAGCCCCAGGCTTTTAACAGTTAATTGTGTGTTTACTTTAATAATTTAGTTCTTTTCAATAAGAGTTTTTAAATTTTGCTATACTTGACTTATGCCATTTTCTTTTTTTTTTTTTTTTTTTTTTCGTTTTTCGAGACATGATTTCTCTGTGTAGCTTTGCTTCTTTCCTGGAACTCACGCTCTAGTCCAGGCTGGCCTCGAACTCACAGAGATCCGCCTGGCTCTGCCTCCCGAGTGCTGGGATTAAAGACGTGTGCCAGCACCATGCGACTTATGCCATTTTCTGTGTCTAAGATTACCTGGGAGTCTTTTTTCCCCATGTCAATCTAGCTAGAGTCAGCTTTGGGTCAGATTTTTTTTTCTTTTGAAGCCTCCTAGGCTGGCCTCAAACTCTAGCTCATCCTGCTTCAGATTACTGAGTAGCTGGAATTACAGGCCTTTATCACCCATGGCTGTTCCTGGGTGTCTCAATTTCTGTTGCTGTAATCCAACGCTGAACAAAAGCAGCTTGGGAGAAAAGGGTTTATTTGGCTTACATTTCTAGTTCATACTCCATCAGGGTGGGAACTTAGCCAGAAATTGAAAACAGAACCCATGGAGAAATGCTGCTTATAGGCTCATTCTCTGGCTAGCTTGTGTGCTCATGCTTACTTTTTTTTTTTTTAAGATTTTTTTTTCATTTTTATAATCTGCGTATGAGCATTTTGCCTGCTTGAATATCTATGTACCACATGAGTGCCTGGTGCTCAGGGAGGCCAGCGGAGTGTACCAGATGCCCTGGAACTGGAATTACAGATGGTTCTGAGCCCCTTGTGGGTGCTGGGAATTGAACCTGGGTCCTCTGAAATAGCAGTGAGTGCTATCAAGCCCTGAGCTATCTCTCCTCCCCACCCCCTCTCTTTCTTTAAATACAGTTCAGTACTAACTCCCTGAGGAATGTTGTCACACACAGTGGGCTGGGCTCTCCTACATCATTAAAAATCAAGACCTTCTTTCACAGACATGTCTATAGACTACTTTGATGTCAGCAATTCCTCAACCAATGCTTCTTCTCTCAGATGACTCTAGGCTGTGTCAAGTTGACAATCACGGCTAACCAGGACACTAGGTTTTATCTTATTTCTGCTTTTAAAATGATCTTTTCCTTTCCTTGAATTTGTCATTTTTACTTTTCAAGATGAATATTAGCTCATTAAATCAAGTTTTTCTCCCAAAGGAAGCATGTATGGTCATAGATACTCTCAAAGTATTGTTTTGAATGTATCCCACAATTTTTTTTTTTTTTTTTTTTTTTTTTTTTTTTTTTTTTTTTTTTTTTGTCGAGACAGGGTTTCTCTGTGTAGCTGTGGTGTCTGTAGCCCAGGTTGGCCTCGAACTCACAAAGATCCTCCTGCCTCTGCCTCCCAAGTTCTGGGATTAAAGGCAGGTGCCATCACTGCCTGGCTTCCCACAATTTTTTGATATGAGTATTTTAATTACTGAGTTTTACATGTATTCAAACTTCTATCCTGATTTCTTCTGCGCTATATGAATTACTGCGTACCACAGCGTCCCATTTCCAAACATTTGACCTTGCATGCAGGTTAGTCTAACACAGTGTTCTCAACCTTCCTAATGCTGAGACCTTTTAATACAGTTCCTCATGTCATGGTGACTTCCAACCATAACTTTTTTCATTGATACTTCATAACTGTAATTTTGCTACTGTTATGAATTGTAATGTAAATATCTGTGTTATCTGATGGTCTTAGGTGACCCTTGTGAAAGGGTCATTCTATCCCACAGGGGTTGCAACCCACAGGTTGAGAATTGCTGGTCTGGTCTAATCCATGCATCAATTTTGTAAGTCTATGCTTAGGAAGAACACACTCTCTAGATGTTGTCATCAAGATACCATATGTTGTTTAAAACCTAAGAGCCTTATGATATTTTTTTAACCTTCAGTCTATTAATTATTGAGGTGAAATTACTGTAAATGGAATTTTTGATTTTTAGTTTATGCTTTGTAAACTTTGAGGCCATAGTCTGTAAGATTTTAAATTATGTTTTTCTTGTGAATTAAAAAAAATTAAAAATAGAAACCTAAAGCTGACATTTGTCTTTCACAGTCACACTCTGCATTATTTTCTTGAGGTTTTTCATTAATCCAAGAGTTCACAATTTTCAGCTTGTCTAGATATCTAGAGTGCCCAGAGGATCTGCTCTCTCTTGTATCTCTTTAAGAATCCAGGCATTAAATGCTACTAGTAAAGAAAAAGAAATGTTGATAATTCTTTAAATCATATACCTTATCTGAAACAAAACTCATTCATCAAAAAAAAAAAGGCCAAGTGTCTAGTGAGTGAGGTGCTATTTATCTGTGAGGAAACTGTGTCTAATGAAATATTAAAAAATTTTCTTTTGACAAGGCTTTGGAGATCCTTGATATTCTAATTTGAATACTAAAAGTTCAAACCACACATGATATATACCATTTCATACAATTATTTGGTCAAAGATGACATATTTTGAGAAATATCCACTGATCTGAAAAATATATTTGGGGAAATATTAAATTAGATTTTATGATTCCTGCTAAAGAAAAATTCCAATGTTGTCATTAGAATTTCTGGACCTATAAGAAGAGTTTTTGAGGGAAAACCTTCTGTTTCATGTCTATTTATTCTGGGTAGACCTGAAAACTTTAAAACTTTTTGCAACTCAAAATTAGCATTGAGCAGTCTCTGCTCTTACACTACCTAAAAATATAGAGGCTTATAAAAAACAAAGATAAGAAAAAGAATAACTGATTTCCTTAAAAATTGAATGATTAAATATTCTTGTTTAAATTGCATGTTTGGTCACTCTCCATCTTATCCTATGTGATCAAACTCACATTGAAATGAGTACAGGTATAATTTCTAAATGAATCAGGTAATAAAGAAACCATATATGAAAGTACAGTCAAATTGTGGTAAAAATCTAAGCTTTAGGGGATTATATTATAACTGCATTAATAATACAAAATGACGTGGTCCATGTTTGAATTTTCTAGTATACACACACATACTACATACATTTATATCATAACGATAGTTTGATATTATTATAGTCAACATTATAAATTCAATATTCTTAGGCCTATCAGGCTTCAGCCTGTTTAACTAGGCACTAGATACTGTACTCTTTCTACTGTGATTCTAATTGAAATGTTCATCTGTGTGTTTACTTCATGGAACTCTTTGGTTATTTTAAGTAAGGTTAATTGTGCTAATTTCAAAAAAATTAATATAGGCAATTATCAACTTTGCCATATCCAAAAATAATATATTCTACATTAAAATATTTATAAGATCTTAAAATTTGATATGTGATCATAAGACTTGTTTATATTTTCAAATAATATTCAATTTCAATATTTGTTCTAAGGTTTAGATCCTTTTAAAAACTGAAAAAAAAATCAGTTAAATATACAAGATGATTTCATAGGAGTTTTGCCAATAATTTACAAATGAAGCTTAAGAAATTTATTCTAGTCAGGATCCATATCACAAATGCAAATAGTAAAAACAGACAAGTCCCTCTCATCCCGAAAGTGATTCTTGCATACATCTCTGAAATAGAGACATTAGACAGTGGACCATGTGTGAGCCTTCTTCTGATGTTGATAATTTTTAAACATCAAGACTCTTTCATTTCCTCTCATGTAGTTCATAGGGTTTAGACCTATTTCCCTGGAACTGTGTTCCTCTTGGTAATGCCACTGTCCAGGTCACTATATTGCGTGACTCTCCAGTGGGTGCTTCACTTTTGATAATTCTCTGACTCTGAATACTGACTTTCAAGTATCCGAATGAGAACATGACCTCTCAAGCCCACGGATGTGTCCCATGGTGATAACAAGGAGAAAATTGTTTTCTTACAACAAACTCCTTTCAAAAGGAAAGTTGAGTTTTGATTCTCAGTCCTATTGCTATATGTGTTGGGGACACAAAGCCACAGATTTGTAGTGTTATAACTTAAATATCCCCTGTGGCTATAAACCAGGAATAAAAATCCATATCTCTCCAAAGAAACTGCATATTTTTGGGCAAAGAAGACATAAAACTATCTCTTTATATTGAGTATTCTCAATTTATGGCACACACAATATGCTACTGAACATGGATAGCTTTTATTTAATTTGATTTAAAGAAGAGATTTTTCACTCCACACTCATTAAGTCAAACTACAGGCCTTTGAAGAAGGACTAAATTTTGAAGTGTGTAACTAGTGGGGCAATTTTAATTTTAACTGAGCATGGCATGAAATAAACATGCAAATGACAAACTGAAAGCTGTTCATTTGTGTGAGATGCTAAAGTTAAGAAAGCAAGAAGATAAAAGCATTTTCTTTGTCCTACTACTGCATGGAATCCACACTTCAGATCCACGGGGAGTGACAAGCCAGTCATTTAATGTTATGTCAACACATGTATCTTTTCTTTCATTAGCAAACTTCCCGCTGGTTTGTACTCTGTCAGTAGCAGACCACCTACTGAAGCTGATAGAGGTACAGAAACTGGGTGCTTTAATAATTCTGTTTTGTTTAACTCTCTTCTTTATCCTATTCGGAGCCATTTTTCCTACATTTTAGAATAAGTACATATTAGCTTCATTTATAAGATAAATGTTTAACAAGTTTATAATTCAGATGACCTACTTTCCTTTTAACTCCTTAGAGCTCTTTGAAGAGCCTAGCCAATAGAGAGTCACATTTGCCTGTAAATTACCCAAGCTTTCTCTCTGCACACAGTCTGCCCACATCATCTGTGAATAAATAACCATAAAAAATAAATGGAGAGGAAAGTCAACTGCATCCATCTCCCCTCCTTCCAGAAAAGTGTTCTGTTGAGATGATGGTTAATGATCTAAGCACTATTACAGATCTAAAGTGTTTCCCGCCCTCTGGACCAATCATCCCGACAAACATCCTCAATTCAACTCTTCTTTCCTTTTAAGTAACAATATTTCCAGGAAGTTTTTGAGAAAATAAATATAAAATAATTGTACAGAAAACCAACAGGTAATTATGTGAATAGCAACAAAAGTAACTGCACACCAACAGAAGCAAGAAAAAATCAGAAAACAGAAAGTTTCAATATGGAATTAATACTAATAATTTCTTCATTGTATTTCCTCTGCACAATCACGAGTCATATATAAACTGTCTCATTTCTCTATTTTAATTAGCAAGGATATAAATGCTTCATTGATATTAAATTACTTGGAAAATTAATGCCTGGTAATATTTTATAATAATAAAAATCCTAAATTCATTTTATTAAGTATAAAATATTTACATAAACACTTATTAGGTGGCTATTTGAGACTGCAAATATTAGCAGAAATGAGATACAAATTAAGTAACCATATTTGCGCTTAAATATATAAACCCTTAAAATAAAATTCTCAATTTCAGCTTTTGGGCTTTTGTTCCTTTGGAATAGGTCAAAAGATTTTATATTTAGAGAAAATATATGAATCTGAGTGAAGAATCTAACTTGTTAAATTTTCTAAGTAGAATCAAGGACAATATTTGTAAGTACCTGGCTTTTGTGCATTGTAATTACAACCAGAGAAGATTCTAACAGGAATATATGCACTAAAGGTATTGACATGATGATAGCATTGCAACTGTCACTATCTGTAGTGATAAGGGAGATAAATTTAAGAAAATCGAATCTGTTACACACTTCTTTAAACATGAACACTTTAGGTATAGTAGATCTTACCACTTAAGGATATTTTCATTTCCTTTTATTTATGTTTTCTGTATTATAATGTTGGGAGAGTTGTCTGCAATCATCGTATCCCCAGTGTAGAAATATAAGCAAATAGCTTTCAATTGAATTAAGTCTGTAAATAAAATATTCATTTGTCTTTAAAATAATGAGAATTGTTAAAATTATCTCTAATTCTAAATTATTGGCCATATTATCTCTCATTTTCTATTACCTATTTTAAACAAAATATTATCCTCGGTGACAAAAATTTCATAAAGATGCTTTAATTGATAAGATGTACAAAGTTAAGATCACTAATAATCTTACAACCTACAATGATACATAATTTTATTCATTTTCTAGTATTCATTAATTTATAAGCTTTGGAATGAGGAAACAACATTTACCGTAAATGTTTTATTCATAATATTTATAAAATTAAGTTTGATACAAAAAGATCTAATCATAATTGTTTCAAGTCCAATTCATGTGAGCAGAGTTAGAAGATTCCCATGAGAAAATTTTTCTACCCTTCAAAATGGACTTCACTTTAAAAATCAACCAAAAAACTAAAAACTCCTTTTTTAATTTTTATACTTCAAGAAAACCTGTGACCATTTATGCAGAAATGGTGAACTAACCAAGCTTCCAAAATTTTACTTTTGTCAATTTCTTATATTTTGGAAATCTGCTAAGAATTATAATAATAAATGCCTTAAGCAGTAACTAAAGTATCATGATTTCAATAATAATTGCATGTAATTTCTTCCTTTACAAGGTATATAATCTTCAGTCAGCATCATGACAGTGTTCACAGCTGAAATGTCCTCTCATGAGTTCCCTAAGTTTACATTGGCTTCCGGAAACATTCATTTTCATATGATTGTCTTTTCAAATCCGAGCCTTCTCATTCTGATATCCTATGGGAAATAAACTGTACCAGGAAGATTAAGAAAATAAAATTTGTGGATTGCTATTCTTGTAGGAGTAAACTGTCCCTCTCTGTGTTCTCCCTCTCTCTCTCTCTCTCTCTCTCTCTCTCTCTCTCTCTCTCTCTCTCCCTGTATGTGCGTGTGTCCGTCTTTGTCTCTGTCTGTTTCTCTCTCTACCTCCCTGTCTCCTCTGTCTCTGTCAGTCTGTCTGTCTGTCTGTCTGTCTGTCTGTCCCTCTCTGTCTCTCTCTCTGTCTCTCTGTCTCTGTCTCTGTCTCTGTCTCTGTCTCTGTCTCTCTCTCTCTCTCTCTCTCTCTCTCTCT